>BQNB010004465.1:2259-31077 GCA_026074375.1 Tanacetum coccineum | reverse complement strand
GCAAGCTAGAGCGCAACATGCTCGATCAAGTCAAAATTTATTCTTAAAAAAATAAAACTATGTGTCTAATCACTTATTCTATTTTTGAATTTTTTTTAATTTTGGCATCAATCACATATTTTTGGTGGAAAAACAGGGTTACGTGAAGAAAAGGCAAATGCAAGTAAGATCAAATCTAAAGATCCCCCATACTAGAACTACACATTGTCCTCAATGTTTAAAAGGGTCTCTACGCAAATCTAAAGCCGTTTATTAATTATGCTAATAGATAAACGTTAATCAACAAGATCTAGGATATCGGATTTCCATATATAAGCATGCGAAAGATTGAAGATCGAGTGGACGATGGACAAAACCATGAGTACGAGAGCCTTCAAAATCTGGGCAATCCTGGACATAAAACACAAAACATGAAACACAAGAAAGGAAAAGACGAGCCTCCTCACGTCACACTTATTAATAAATATTTTACTACTATACTACTACTAGGGATAAGCATGGGTTGCCACCCACGAAGCGCTTGTTTTTGTGCGAGTCTCTAGCTTGTCTCTCCCCATATCATCGTGATATTAGGGACGAAACAAGTGGAAGAGCAAACTTCTATTGGAAATTCATATGCCACCGGCTCTAAAGAAGAAAAATGAAAAGCGGAGATGCCGGGGTCAAAAATGATATCTTCACTCCCGGAGGAGAGAGGAAGAGAAGAATTCACCGGTAAGTGAAATAAGGAAGGAAAATTCGGATAACATATGTGAAGGAAAGATAATGGCGATCCTCAAAGGGCAAGCTCACATATGTAGGAGAAAATTGTTCCTCATGAATCCCGGGGTCAAAAACTTTGACCATAATCTTTAAATCATTAATATCACTTAAACTCCTCTGGTCATGATCAAGGAACACCTTCGGAGAGAGATTAGGTATAGTGTCATCAAATAGCAAACTCTCAAGTTAGATTATATCTCCCTCCAAATCATGATAACCGTCCTCAATATCCGTAGAAATATCAATATCTAGAAAAGCATCGATCTCATCAATATCGCCTTCTGGGTCGAAACACTCATCCTCATTAGCATCAGAAAGAGGTGTGACTAACAAAGCTGGCTCATCAAGGTTAGAAACATAACAGTCCTTACTCTCGATGTTCTCTAACACCTCATCAAAGAGAGGATTTACGTCACTAGAGATATATTCGTCATCGAATTCGAAAAGAGGGTTCGAGTAAATTTTAACATTGTCTTCCAGAACGTCCTCATCGGATAGTGACTCGTCATCACTAGAGGTAAAATCATCATTTGAATCGAAAAGAGGGTTAGAGAAAGTCACGGATTTTTCCTCATAAACGTTAATGGGAAAGAAATCATCACACGAAAGTAAATCATAATCACTATCACTCTCGGATGTATCCTCGAACTCACTTGGGATTGGAACAAGGTCCTCAACACTAGACTTTATGAATTCATCCGATTCCTTTTTAGGAATAGTATTAAGGAAAAAAAACTCCCTCGGTGATGCCCCCCCGGAGAAATTGGAATAACCCCACCCCGCCGAGCGCCCGACCTTACATTATTGCGTGAACGCCCGAATTTTGGTCTGTGAAGGAGGACCCCAGATATCTCAATTGCCGCGGTCGGTGAGCCCCCCCAACCCCCCCCCCCCCTACTCCCCTCCTACATAAAGGGCAAAAAGCTACATGCTAAACTATAAAAGAAAAAATGCTACTCATCCATGTAGGAGGGATATGGGAGGAAGAAAGAATGGGGGAGGAAGTTGAGAGAAAAATTTTCCACATCTTGGAATCCCAGGGGTTCTGTCTCGAAAGAAAAAATAATCAAAAACTTTCGAAAGGAGTCCGAAGATAAAAAGAATGAAAAAAATCAAATATTTAATTATAAAAACTTCTGTCCCCCTTACATACTTTTATTTACATTAATTAGCCTCTTTTAATCGACTCGGGTCTCGCGTATATTCGGGGTATCTGATGCTTGAGGTAACACATTCTGGTAGGAGGGAGATATATAGTTATGATGTTTGGTTGATTATTTGGTGAAGTTTTAGGAGATTTGTGATTGTGAGGAAAGGTGTTGTGCGAGAGATTTGGGGTTGTGTGTGGTGTCCGTGTATCGTGGTAGGAGGTTTGTGGATTAGGTGGTGTGGTTTGTCAGGTGGGTGTGGG
Organism: Tanacetum coccineum; assembly: GCA_026074375.1. Classification (NCBI taxonomy): domain Eukaryota; kingdom Viridiplantae; phylum Streptophyta; class Magnoliopsida; order Asterales; family Asteraceae; genus Tanacetum; species Tanacetum coccineum. The sequence goes on along the minus strand of BQNB010004465.1, from coordinate 28,904 downwards.
GGCGTTGAGGGGATTCTTGGGTGAGATTGGATTAGATTGAGAGTAGGTAGATTATAGATTAGTGGATAATATGAGATGGGAGATTGAGGATTAGGGTAATTGTTATTTATTTGATTTAATATTAGGGGTTGTTTATGATTAGGTAGGAGATTAGGTTATTTTTAGTTGATCAAATAATCTTTCTATCTTAATATCATACTAGCTCCTCTCTCTCACAATCTAATCAACCTCCCCTCCGTCCCCCCCCCTCCCCTCCCTCCCCCACACTCTCCGCTCGTTTCCCCAACATATATATACGAGAACTAGTCACACTCTGCAAATTTACACACACATTTAGATTAGGTGATTCCTCCCACCCCCCACCTCCCTCACTCCCATCCTTTGTGTACATATGTGACTTAGAGCATACCATGAGATCATGCTTGTGACGAGACAGATATAGTCCCCCTCCGAACCCTACACTCTACCATCAGATGTATGTTATGTTTTTAGTGGTGAGTTGTGTGTGATGCGATCTGCCATGATGAAGGATGGCACCTCGTCTAGAGTTTATAGATGATAGACCACACGACACGTTTAGTGTGATGATAGAGACCGCACCCCCCCCCCCCCTGGCGACTCGCATGTTCTGCCCCCAGCCCCCCCCCCCCCCCCCTTTCGCCCAAATAATCCCTAGTCCCATCAAATACTGTAATACACTAAGAACCGAAATCAATTAAGCTGTTGAAATGTATGTTTTTGTCCTAATTTTTTTAGGACTTTTTTAGCGCGCGCTCGCGCTCCCACCCCCGTCCGGGGGTCGCAGATCGCGTAGTGTGTGTAAATACATCGTCGTTGATTAAGGAGTGTGAAAAGCAGAATGCGTCTGTGAATTTTGAACTAGAAGATTTGTCGCTTTAGGGCTGGTTGTGAAATTGGGAGACAGTTTAAGAACTGGAGTCGTATCTCAAACACAAAGCGACGCCCTCTGTACACATATAATTGGGATACTTGGTAATATTCGCTATGGGCTATGATGAGATGACGCGGGTATGGTTCGTGACGTTTATTTAAGCGATTTTGAGTCAAGTAGACGGGATGCTGCGATAGTCGTGTTTGTTGTGTCGTGTAGTACCGAGACAGAGGAAAAACCTGTTTGGCTTAAAGGTTTGCAAAGATTTTTTTGCGCGACCCTACACGATAATTAGCCGTCGGGCTCCGACTCGACATGTAAAACTTAGTGTACGGCTAAAGCCATGCGGCATCCACAAAGGTATAGGGCAAGCCCAAGGCGACCACTCGATCAGACGAACCCCTATGAATGGCTGGGACGTTCACAACGAGTTTCGGCCCAAACCCTCTTGAACAAATGTTATTTAGTAGTAATTTGTAGTAGAACCTAAATAATCTACATGAAACTGACTTTTACATCAATCACTATTTTAAAACCACCCAAACCCCCCCCCACCCAAAACAACACCCCTCCCTCCCCCTCCGCCCCACCCCCCCCCCCCCCCCCCCCCCCCCCCCCCCCCCCCCCCCCCCCCCCCCGTCGTTCCCCTCCCCCTCCCCCCCCCCCCCCCCCCCCCCCCCCCCCCCTCCCCCCTCCCCCCCCACGTTCTGTCAGTGTGTGTATCGTGCGTTGTCTTCTACGGTGTTGTCTTTTTACGCTGTTTGTTGTATTCTTTTCGCTGGTGTGTCCGGCTTTCTATTTTCTCTTTGGACTTTGGTGACTAGACAACAACATGCTGTTTGGGTCCCACATTTGTGGGTGGTCCTCCCTCGTTTGGGCTCAATCATGGTTAGGAAAAATAAGAGCTCCTTTACTCTCCCTTAATCTCGAATGTTCCTTCTCTAACACCCTCTTCTATGAAGAGGGGGAGTGAGGATTTAACGTTCACTAGAGATATATTCGTCATTCGCATCAATCTCTAAAAAAGGGGGGTTTTATGTGGTTTCTTAGAGATTAAAATATTTAACATTGTTTTCAGAATAGAGAGAAGGGAACGTAGAACGTCCTCATTTCGGGGGATAGTAGTGACTCGTCCAACAATCATACATAGAGGTAAATTCATCATTTGAATCGAAAAAAAAATAAAAAGAAAAAAAATAAAAAATGTGCGAAAAAAAAAAAGAGGGTTCTGTTTAGATTTTAGAGGTAAAGTCCCACGAGATTTATTTTTCCTCAATAAACGTTAATGGGTAAAGAAAAGAATTCATCACTCACACGAAAGTAAAATCATAATCCTATCACTCTCGGATGTATCCTCGAAATCCTCATTGGGATTGGAAAAAACAGGTCCTCCCCTCAACACTAGACTTTATGAATTCATCCGATTCCTTTTTAGGAATAGTATTAAGATCCTCATTCCCCATTATGAGAGATTCCCCAGGCTCCAAAACGGATGTGTTTGCAATAGACAGAGGTATTTGAGAATTAATTTCATTCAAAGGAATAGTACTCTTCTCGTAATCATAGTCACCATCGTCATCATAGCAAAAAGATTTGAAACGTTGCAAAGGATAAGTACTAAGATTAGCCACCCTGGCTTCTAATCGCTGAAGCTCTTTCTTTTTTTAATCTACATACTCATTCCCATTAAATTTACCATTAAGCTCATCAATCATATTTTCACATTCCCTTCTAAAACGAATATCTATTTTCTCATTACGATAATCTTTAATCTGTAAGTCATTACTTAAACTTAACATTTCATCTAAATAATGCTGCTTTAGATCCTCCATATCTTGGATACTCATTTCTTGAAGAGGTGATTGATCGATGCTAGCCGCTTGCTTTTGTTGAATTACCACTTCATAAAATGATTGCATCATGTTGAGAAGTGACTCTTCTATTTTATCCCATCTAACGTGCACATCACTTATCCTTTGCGGATTAAGGTCTTCTTGATGATCAATGGAATACTGCGGGGATTGGTCAAAACCGGAATAGTTAGAATTATGCTCAAAGTGGTTTTGATTCATCGGTTGACATTGAAAACTTTCATGAGGACCCCCACAGTTTTCACAGCAAAGATATTGTTGTGGAAAACTCGGTGAATTTTGTGGATAATAATTATCACTAAAGTTTTGATTGTAGCTCGGTTCCTGCTCATAGACAAGCGGGACCCGTGGTGGACAATCATAACCATGGTGAGAATCATTCCCACATAATTCGCACAAGTATGATTCGTACTGGGGTTGTGGAGGGTGGGTGAAAAAATTTGGAGGATCATTGAAATAATTCGGATTTGAATCATTAACGAATGAATTTCCAGCTTCAGAATTGCAAAATGAACAAAATCCTTCTCCAAGATAATATCCACACCTCACACATGTACACCGTTGACAACGTACACCATCTTCTAACGGATCTTTACAATGAAAACAATGAAATTGGTTGAATGAAGATGTTTGGGGTTGTGAAGGTGGGTTAGAAATATCGGGAGTTTGATTATAAGAATTTGGATTAGAGTCATAGACTGGCTCATCTTCGAAACTCACATTGGTACAATGCCGACAATTTCTACCGTTAAACGGACCTCCACACCACGAGCATCTTGAAAACCAAGACATTTTGAAGAATTATCGGATAAGAAGGTTAAGAGAATAAGAGGATAAAGAAGAATAATTATAGATTTTTCAAATAAAACATAAGAAATAATAAAAATTAAGAAAAATATTTTTGGTAACTGAAAGTTAATAGTGCACGGTAGCTCTCTAGAAAACGCACAAAGAAGCGGAGGAGCGGGCAAGCGCGAAGCTTTTAAAAACCTTCTCCTTTCGGGTCGAAGTTCGTAGGATCGACCCTCCTTATACCTCTCTTATAGTTTGTTAACTAACGATGAGCCGAAACGACAATTAACAAACGATTAGTTTTTTTATTTAAAATAAAAGAAAATAAGAATAGAAGTGTAAAATATTTTTTTGTATTTTTATATAAAAAAAATAAAAAACTATCACGGGGAAAGGATCTTCAAGGCTCGAACACGAACAATTCTGTAAAAATCGCTACACCTCTCCCCGGCAGCGACGCCATTTTGATGTTCGTCTAAATACGCATCAAACAAAAAACCCTCAAATGTAGAATATATATAAAATACGTATACTTAAGCAAAGTATCATACAAATTATTCTTAGGAAAGAATAATAAGTAATCAACACGGGTATCGTTCTCCTCGGTGAGAGGTGAATGGAAATTCACGATTATGTCGCGAATCGAGCTTGAATGTCATAAAAGATTTGATTTTGGATTCTATTTCTATTAATGAAACGCAAAAGCAATTAAAGGCAAGCAAACAATTAAAACAATTAAATATTAAGCACGAAAACGATAACGGGAATTTAAAAACGCGACAAGTAAATCAAATTTTAACCCTAAAAACTTAAATTTCAAACTTGTAAATCCTAAATGACTTAAAATAATTTTCAGAAAAGAAATTATATTTTTTTGACTTTTATTTCATTTATTATGAATTAAAAACAGTTTTAATCTAGAAAAAACATTAAAAATAGTAAACTAATTTATAAAAATCTAGAAAAAGTACAGAAGATACTTTAATCTATTACTAATGTAAGAAAAATAAAAACTGGAAATAAGCTAAATGGAATAAGCTGCAAATAAGCAATATAAACCTAATAAGCAAAACTACTAAAAGAGAATAACAATTAAATGGTGCAAGTTATTAAACGAAAAAGACCCCAGGGCAGATGGTAGAGTGCGTGTGTGTGCAAAGGGCAGGTCACAGGTTCGAGTCCTGTGAACCTCCTTTTTGCAAAAAAAAAATTTAATTTTCTTTTTGAAAAAACTATAAAATAAGCAAAAACTAACAACTTTAATAAAAAGACTTTTTGATAAAACTTGAAAATAAGCCAGGAAAAAGCTATTTAAAACAGACAGTTTAGGCTTTTTAAACCTTTAGCTTTTAGTAAAACTGTTTGGCTATTTAAGACACAATAAGCAAATAAGAAAACAAATAATCTGAAAACAGATAATAAGCTAGATCTAATGAGCGTAAAGGACTAAAAATAAGCAAAGAAAATAAGTTGAATTACTCTAAAAAACTAAAAAGACAGCAGACTCAAGACAGGACTTAAAGGACATTTGACCATTTTTAAGCTAAGATAAAGGACAAATAAGCACTAGGTAAAAAGCTAAAAAGCTAAAACAGATGAAGAACATGACTCAAAAGACTCAAATAAGCAAAAATAAAGCAAACAAGACAAAGGAATAAGCTAGAAAAGGCTAATGAAAAATGACAGACTCACTACTATTTCTTTGGGTGCTTTTGACATGAATTGACCATATTTAAAACATAATATCTAAGACAATAAGCTAAATGAAAGGCTAAATATTAGAAACATATTAAGATCTAGACCTAATAAGCAAATTAAAACTAGAATTAAGCTTACTAGAATAGCAAAACACCTAAGCTTAACAGATTGCATACCTGACTGTTTATTGGGCTTATTGGCTTTTTGCAACTTAAATTTAAGACTCAAAAGAGATTTTGACCAACTAAAAACTTAAAATAGATGGACTTTAGACTATGATAAGCTAATTTAAACAATATTTAACTAAAGATTAGCTAAATCATAACCCATAATGGTCTGCATAACCTGAACTCTTAAGGCACACATAAACTTTGAGCTAAAAAGTTTAAAAACCTATTCCTAAACTGCAGGGTTAAAACAAATGGACAATGATGCATATTAAACTCATTTTGAGTACAAAATCCATACACCAAACAAATTTTCAAATAACTCAACTTAAGAACAATTTTGGAAACCTTAAAATCTAACAGATTAGGATTTTAGATAACTCAAATTACAAAAATCAACTAAACCTACTTCTAGCTTATTCAAACTATTTTTTTAGACCAAATTAGAGCTTATGTAAACTGACTTGAGAACCAAAGACAGATTTATACCCCATTTGACCCATTTTAGAATCTTATCCCAAACACCCCTTTAAATCTTAAAAACTAATTTTAAGCTAAAAACAGATCATATTAAACCTTGATTTTTGAAAACAGATTATGAACTAAGCATATTAATGAAAAATAAGCAAAAACCTTAGATAAATAAGCTCTTTCTGAAAAGCTAAACTAACAAGCTAATTTAACTAATTATAGGACAGATTCTTATTAATCATAAAATAAACTAATCTAAACTAGAAATTAGACAAATTAAGCATTAACTAGACATTATAAGCAATAATAAGCAGGGAATAAGCACAAATAAGCAATCTAATAAGCTGAATAAGAAATCGAGCTAGAAAATGAAATTAGAAACATACCTAGTCCTTTGCTTAAACAAGGACATAAACATGCTCTTAGAGAGCTTATCTACAAGCTCCAGCTTGTTAGAAACAAGCTGGTAAGGTCCATAAGCCCTTCCCTTTTTGGCTTATCATCCAAAATTAAAGCTGAGGTATTTTTGGGGAGATTTGAAGTGAAATACAAATTCAGTTAAGCTTTTGAAGGCTTAACTGAATAAAGCTAGCTTGTGAAGTAATTAAGAGCTTATAAGAGTTTATTAGGATATTTTGAACACACTTAAACCATAATTGCATAAAAGTAAAACAGAATTTAAGGCACAATATAAATGAAATTTGAATTTTATTAAAACTGAAAGTGATTACAAGCTTTTGAAAAGTAAATTACATCAAATGAAAGACAATAAGCTAAAATGAGCTATTAATAAGCTACTAAACTACACTACTCCTACTCATACTCTAGATGCCTTTCATCGTGTGATCACTCCTCTATTTATAATGATGTGAGGAAGGATCCAGAACCTCAGGAGCATTCCTTTCATCCATTCATATCCCTTGATTTTTAACAAACCTTGATTCCATCAATATAAGCCCTTGATCAATTCCACGTCCTCTAAGCCAATCATAGTCTTTAGGATCGCCAGCGTGGCTATAGGTGATGCAAACGTGTCAGATGATAGCCTTCTAAAAGCAAAAGGAGCGTACGTTATGAAGAGGTGAGTGGATTTTAACATGGGTTATGTTGTGGGTAAAAATGGAGGGAAAAAAGGGGAAAGAGATGGGTATACAGTAATTTTGACTACGAATGTTTATAACTGAGACTTTGACTTGGGTTAGGATTTTTGGGTCATGGGCTTATACTTGGATTTGGGCCAGAATTTGGATTTAGATTTTTATAAAAGGGCTTAGGGATATTTTGGTTTGGTAAATGGGTTAAATGGTTTAGGCTTATATTTTATAGATACAAGGTTAATGGGCTGACCTGGCCCAATAAAATAGGTACGGGTTGACCCATTAAAACTGTATACGCCTTCGGCTTTGATTTCTTGCATTCTTTCCAATCTCGTGCTCGGTTTTGTTCGTTTTGCCATTGTTTTTGTCCTTTTCTAAATATCCGATACATGCACAGTACACGAAGCAAAAAAAGCACATATATGGCATTTTAAGTCCGTTAGTGGTCATTTAGGCTTGTTTTATTAGGTAAAAAGTATGTGTAATTAAGCACATACCAGACCCTAACCCCCATTAACAGCCACAACTTGGTTCTGAGGGTTTCCCCGGTCTTTGAGCCTGATTCAACCTAGGACATGTTGCCTTGATATGATCAGCACTACCACACTCGTAATAGGTCCTAGAAACTGGGTTCCTAACATTGATGGGGTTCACATTCCTAGGCACCACTCTACAATCCTTAGCAGAATATCCTGGGCGGTTACAGTTAAAACAAGTGCAACAAGGTTTCTTAGGTGAATGGTGATAGTTTCAGGTGGTACACTTGGGTGCCGTACCTGTGTACCCTCCCTTAACAAGGTTTGCGGTTGTAGCAAAAGCATTTCCAGTCCTAGTCCTTTTGTTGTCATCTCTCACATTCCTATCTTTGCTAGGTTCTCCCCCATTTCCTCTCTTCTCTAGGTTCTTTTTTGATGGATCCATTCCTAAGGGCTACATCAGTTAATGTGCCAGCTATCTGCATAGTCTTTTGGATGGTCTTTGGCTTCGTTGCTGCCACCATTCCTCGAATTTGTAAAGCAAGGCCATACACATACCTTTCAATCCTCTTACCTTCTGGGGTTACTAAGTGAGGAACTAACCTAGCCAACTCATGAAACCTATCAGTATACGCAGCATGGCCAACCCCGACCATGGCGTGGTTCCACAATTTAGTTTCTAACTTTTGCATTCATTACTTAGGCAAAATTCCTCTATAGTCAAAGTCTTAAAGTCTTCCCAAGACATACCTATAGCAGTTTCTCGACCTCATGTGTGGATTTGAGAGTTCCACCACGTGAGATATTTACCAACAAACGAACCAGTAGTGTACTTCACCTTCTGACTATCCCTACACCCACTCATATCCTAAACTGACTCCATCTTCTCAATCCAACGGGTATACACTATAGCACCTCCCTTACCATCATACTCCTTAGGGTTACAAGCTAAGAACTCCTTATAGGTACAACCCTTACGGTCGTTGTTCTCAATGACATTCCTAACATCACCTCGGATGTTGTCATTCACGACATTGCCATTTTGATTCCTACCATTTCCTTGACGTCTACCTTGGTCGCCTACTTGGGCTACAATAGTGGGAAGTAAATTTTGCAACTGTTGTGCAATGATGGTGGAGAAGTTGAGGACTCCGTCAACACCATCATTCACCTTTCTACCCTGACCACCTACTTGGCCACCTTGACCATCAATTCTACCATCACCCTGATCACCAGAACGACCTCTAGTCCTACCACCACCTCTACCAGCTCGTCCACCCGTTCCCCCTCCTCATGATGCGGCAGCAGGATTCTCCGTTACAACACTTTGGGTGGTCATTATCCGTTACCTGCAAAGCACAATAACCAGAATACACATATACACTGTATTTTTCATTTATTTTTGGTCTATTAAGTTTATTTTAGTTAGGTAAAATGATATGCGATTGAACACATATCAAGGCACAAGTAAGAAAAAAGAAAAAAATAATGTATTTATTTTGTGTATATGTTTGTGTAATTTAAATGTATAAGTGTTTAGATAAAAGGCATAAAGATAAAAATGTTAAATGTAAAATATGTTGAGTAGAGCTTGTTAGGAAAAGTATAATATGAGATTTGTTGGTAGTGAATTCGTATACTTAGGTGATAATGAAGTGTTTGAGTTCATTATTAAAAGTGTAAGTGCATAAAACGTAATGGCTAACGCAACATCGAGTCTACTGAGTGACGTATAAGTTGTGAAAAGTGAAGTGACCTAAGTTTATAAATGTGAGTGACTTTAGTTTATCCGAGTGTATTGACACTTACTAAACTTAGTTTGAGCATATCATTGACTGTTAAGACTTTTTCCTAAGATCGTAAGTCGAAGGCATGTTCGTAAACTAAGGTTCATAAAATAGAAACTTATGCACAAAATGACCCGACTGAACACAATATGAACTTAGCATGAGAAAAATATTACATCGACGTTACAGTGACTCGTACGGTTGTTAACCCGAATTTGACGGTTGTCACAATATGGCTATAGTTGAGTATCACACCCCGTCATAGGCGAAAACACGAAAATGGAACATAATGGTCAATCACAACACAAGATACAAAATAGAGAAATCTAAAATGCATAAATGAAAGTGTCATGATGACCATCAACCACAATAACTTTGAGTGATGTTCCATCGAAGAACACATCAAATAGTCGATTACAAATCCAAGTGCCCACGCAGGGGTCCATAGAATCTTAAACAATCCATCCTCAAGAAACAAATCCATAACATACTTCAAAAGCAAGACTTCTCAAACATGATCCATATAGGATATACTTAAAGTCTGCTATCACACATCGCAACCTTAACGATCATTCTTTTCACCTGAAAAGGATACTCGAAAACGTCAATAATAAAGTTGATGAGCTCGTAGGTTTGATTCAAAACCCAGTCGATGTGCCAATATCTCAAACAGTTGGACAATTTTGCTATTTGACAATGAATATATGCAGAACAATCACAAACCTATGACTTAGCATCCCCACTAATCACGTACCAAGAACTAGCATCCTCGCTAGTCTTATCATCAGCGTGTACCAACCCTCTTAGGGTCGCAACCCCGAATGACATACCACACCTAAAGCCTACCAGATGGAGCTATATTTAGGGCGAAGAACCATACAGAATATCGTACCAGCACATATCATTCACATAGCAGTCATAAGCACATCAATTGTCCCAAAACCAAAACCACATTTCACACAGTTTAGAAAACAGTTCAAAACACATTTGAGTATCATTTTCCCCCAACGGAAAAGATTTAAAAAATAGGGCTACGAAAACTCACCTCAAGCAGCAAACTCAATATCACACAAGCAAATGCAACGACGTTCGAACACGACCTAGTCCAATTAATGTCCCATTTTAATCATTCATTTCCAAAACTGTTTTCAGGTTTCGATGCATAGAGGTCAAATGCGTTGTACGGTTATCTTTAACGTCTTAGTGGTGTGATGGTTGACGACTTAACTTCAAATGATACCATATCTCAATTCATATGTTAGTATAATATACTTATACTATTTAAGCAAAATAGTTAAGTAATATAAGGTAATAAATACTTCAATAAATCTATTCGGTACACTTAGTTACCACAAATATACCATTTATACTATACGAAATGAAACGATTGTTTACGCTAAACATTTTAGAAAAGTTTCAAGAAAAATTATATTTTTCATCTTTTAGTCTACGTAAAATAATAAAATAACAATATTTTATTATTAAATCAAAAAATCACGTTTTAAGTAAAGAAAATTCTAAGTATATACTTTTTACGAAATTTTGACATAACTCATACGTTTATATGACGTTTCCCAAGGTTTTTAGACCTTATTTTGAAACAAATTTCCAACCTATCGACACTTTCTGACCAAAGTCCAAAAATCACATTTCACGACGTTTACTAATATACATTCTCAAAACGACTTTCAATATAACATCACAAGTATTTTTTCAGTTCCCAAAAGTTTGTCAAAACTCTCAAAACGACTAGTTAACTCTTATTGGGCTTTAGTGCCCAATAAAGATCCATTAAGGATTTTACATATCCAAATACACTCTAAGCCCAATTCCAAGGCCCAATAGTATATATAAGCCCAAAGCAATAAATAACAAAGTAATCCAAACCATAATAAGCACTCAATAAGCCATGACTTATTGAGGCTTATTGGGCCGTGAGCCCAATAGCTCCAAAACCACATTAATAAGCTTAAATATAAGCTAATAAGCTATGTAAGGTATTCGGCTATCACCGTAAGCTACCAACATAATCCACAAAAATATGACATACTAGAGTAATCACCAAAAACACTTTCCTCAAAATTCTTATAATTTTTGTAAGCTTATAAGCCCAAAATAAGCCCATTCAATCCAAAAATAAGCCAAATAAGCCACAAACAAAATAAGTTACATAGCAAGCAAATGTTTTTCAACCATCACGACCACGATGTAAAAACAACAAATCCATTTTGTTCTTTTCTTAAGTTTGGCGCAAAACAAACACCCCTTTTTATTTATTTTGTTTTCAAGTTTTGATTTTTACGACGATCAACTTGTACGACTAACATCTATGCATCATAAGGTATTCAAAAGTAAAAAAATATTTGAGATAAGATGATTACAAAAATCGTTACTTTTGAACAAGATCGACACGAACCAAACAACCCAGACATTGTTTAAAGGATAACCCGAACACTCGAACCAACCCAAGACTTAAACCTTCATCTTCTTAACCAAAGTTGGAATTTTTTTTAAAGTGTTTGTGTGTGTGTTAAAATTCAGACGAGCAAGAGAGGAGGAGAAAAGGAGAGAAAATGTTTTGAGTGTGTGTTTGAAAATGAAAAATGATGTACAAAATAACCACTTATGCATGAACCTTAAGAGACATGGCTCCTAAATAATGCCTTCATGTCTCCTAAATAATGCCTTCATGAACCTTAAAACTCAAAAACCTTGATCGTAAAATATTTCCCGTAGTTACTTAGTATTTTTATTCATTTTAAAAATACTTTTCCAATAACTTGGAGTATTCGCTTGACATATTTCCACGTTTTATTTCCCCAAAACTCATTTTGGACATTATTGGACGTGTCGGGACTCGTTTTCGGCATTTCTCAAAAATTCACAGTTCAACCACACGGAACATAAATAACATAATAATACCCTCTAAAAAGGATTATTATACACCATAAACCATAAAACACCTCAATCTCATAAATTCACCACCATCAACATGGTACATAATCTAATAAAACTAACAAACGTCAAATAGTCAAAGGACTAATATTAGGATATTCAAAACACAGAAAGGGCAAGGGTTACATCATCGACTTAGGGTATTTTCTTCCATCACCATTGTGTGGTGTCATCCCATATTACTTGTAATGCCGTCCCTTGGAGCGTGTGACGATGTCAAGGAGGCTGACTCCAGATGTTGTAGTGTCACGAATCACCTCGTTTTTTCACATTCTGGGCATTTCTGGTGACCATGTCATGGATGCCGGTTAGGACCCCAAACTTTGTTGTTTTCTTTAGTTCTTCGCTCAATTAAGTTGAAGTCACGTACATGTCTTTTGTTAGCATTCCGAGCACCTAAAACTCAAAAAGAAGCAATTTAGGGCAATAAATGATTCAAAGTGTATGATTCTAAAAGTTAAATGACCCCTAAAAATATTAAAAAATTACACCTCATCAAATATTCCTACACTTGAGATTTGCTTGTCCTCAAGCGAATTTGCTTTTTCTAGCTAGTCACTAATACAAATTAGGTTCATTTAGCTTAAAATCAAAAATAGTTTATGACACATTTGGTTTGACAATACAGTTTTGACGATCTCAAGCACGTAAATATAGTACATGCACCTCACAATAGTGTTAGGATACTCTCATCTCTCAGGTGTATATTTGATGATATAACATGTATGGAAACGGGATAATTTACCCACTTACCTGTCACAACACATAGATTATCATAGGCTTGATAAATGATCAAACCTCCACCACTTTGGGGATTTACTATCAAATAGGTTTTTATAAAGGGTTGTAACGTTAGGCGTAAGGTATAGAATACACAGTTAAGGGGCCATGGGGAATTTTTAACTGATGTCAAGTTAATTATCTAAGTAATTACATGTACAAGGCGTTGCTAAGCCAAAATTAGAAACAAGTACAAACTAGAAAATGACTCTTTGTTTTAGATTAGATTACATTGTTTGTCTCCAAACTTGTCTCGATTCTTGCATTTTGTTCCAAAATTGACGAAATTGCATTGGTAGTCCCCAACATCCTTATTTCGCGTCGATGGAGTCATATTCCAAACACTCGTTAAAAATATCATTAGATATGAGAGCTTTTTTGTCTCTCTAGCATTTCGTGTCCAAAAAGCATATAATGCCACTGGTCCTTAAACTTCTTAATTCTTGAATTTTAAAATGTGATACTCTAATCCAAACACTCCTTTCTTCAATCTATCATGCACCACAATCATCATTATAATTTTTTTATATAAACTTAACACATTATTTTATTCACTTTACTTCCATAAATACTACTCTTTGTGGATTTCCTTTTTTCGATATTAGATGACTTTTATTGGATTTCACTTTTTTATGCTACTTGTTTTACCAACTAGGATATTAAATTCCCTTTAACTCATTCCATTCCAGCGGCATTTTTGTATTTGATTCATTAGCATAAATGTATAGCACAATTTAACCTAAAAGGAGAGTCTTGTTCTGCCATCTTATTGGTTTGATTGTAAATTTGCTTTAATGAATAGAGTTCTTCTTATTTAGAGTTTCCACACAAGCTCTGATACCACTTGTTGGATCCTTTACTGAATAGATCTTGATCCTTTAGCTTGCAAAGGGTTTGTTACTTTAGATAAATCCAAAGCAACAATAATGAAACACTGATTGAACACTATTGATTATGCGGAAACTAATCAACAATGCTAAGAAAAACAGTATTAAGAAAACACAAAAGATCTTCTATCAAACTCACACTTTATATTATAACTTGAATCGTACTAGGTTACAAGTTATGATTGCTAATTGATCTCTATTGATCTATATATATTGACTATGCCTAGGGTTCCTTTTATACACCAAGTAGTTAGTAACCCTAAGTTATAGTTGGGGTAATAGGGAAATCGTATGAATGAAAAACCTTGTTTGATAATATTGCTTTCTTATTATTCCGCTGTGCATTCAATATTATCTGTAAAACTAATCCTAGATGGGCTAAACGATTCTTAACATGTGGTATCAGAGCCTCGTGGCTCTTAATCTAGGATGTTACAAGGTTGTTTTGAAGTCGTGTTCATGATGGAAAGAAGAAGAAGCACTGATTGTTGGTGTGTCACGACAAGCCCCAAGAAGCAGCAAGTGCAAGTAATTGTAAGACTGATGTATCTTATTGTTGCTGTAGATTTATCATTTGGATGTTCCAGTTCTACTGGTGTTCGTTGTGTTAAAGCAAACTGTTAGTTTATGATTGCTTCGTGAAGGATGTATACTTGCTTCGTGGTTTTTGCTGCTGTTGAAACGTGATATAATTGGCCACTGGTTTGTGTATGGAATTCGGGTTCAGGTTTTCTGAGTTCTTCTTGATAGCTGCTGTTAATCGTTCTTTATGGAAACAATTTTGGTTTTGATTTTGGTCAATATTCGTATCACAGAAGGTTGGGTTTTTAGTCACTGATTTAATGGGATCAGTTATAATGAAACTCTAAATTTTAGGGATTGCATTTTAATCCTAAAATAACATTCAATATTTTGCACTTTGATGAGATTTTATTGGCTGCTTGGACGTGGATTTGATAAGACCAGATTGTGGTTATTAGCAGATTTGTGTTTTAATGATGGCCTAAAGATGTTGTGTTGCCGACGTTATTGAATTAGTGTTGCCAAAGGAATATTAGTATCGCTCGTATTCACCGTTAGTACTACTCTATATAGAGTTAATACTGCTCGCTTTATTGGTTAATACTGTCAAGATTTGCGACAACGTAGTAACAGTATAGCGACAGTTTAAGCGTCACAAAAGGTCATGGGAGGAAGGAGAATGGCTGATTCGCGACGGTTTAGTAACAGTTTTGTGACAGATAATGTTGTTGCTACGCATGAAAGGAAAGAATAAGTAGTACATATAGAGAAGATTAACACAACTGGCTTCATAGCGCAGTTGGTTATAAGGGCGTTGTTATGTAATTCTTCCTCAAGGTCTGATGTTCGACCCCACTTGTGGCATTCATTTTCTTTTTATTGTAGCAGGCAAAACAAATAAACTGGGTATACAGGTTGTTTGCTAACAAATTTGGGTTGGGCTGTTAATGATCTATTCGAGAATAATGGGCTTGGATACTATATAAAGTGAAATGGGCCAAGTGGTTTGGATTCTAACCGATGGGGATTTAGTTTGTGATTATGTCGAGTATATTCCACATTTAAATCTGGGCAAATGATTTTAATACATACACAAATTGGGCTGAACACTTTATACATGAAAATTAGTGTGGATTATGGGATGCGACTTGTGTTAAAACAGCTTGGGCTTTATGTTCTAATGGTGTTCGTTGCCAATACAAAGTTTTAAGTACTAATCAAAAAGATGTTTATGCTGCTCATAATAAAAGTGAGGTTAGTACTGTTTGTTTGTATCGTGGGCTCATGGTTAAAGTTGTGTACATTATGCTGCACATTTATGTTTCTGGTGTTAGTATATACACGTGCATGCGAACAAATGAACTGGAAATATTGGGTCTAAACTACAAAAAGGAATAGATACTGTTGGACTCAAATGATATGTTAATACTGTTAGTTTCGTCCGAGAAAGGCAGTTAATACTGCTAGTTTCATCTGATATCGGACAGAACTGAAACAGGAGCTGTTTTGGTTTTTGGATGGATTTGGATCTTGGACAGAACTATTTTTCAAATAGTTTATTCTTATTGATTTTATGGCTCGTATTTTTGGAGATTATTTGAAGATGTGATTACGAAGACAATTGAATATTGCTTATTTGATGTTGTAGTTGGGTTTCGCAAATGCGTATTCTTATCATATCTTAAAGTATAGTTTTGCAGACTATGGCTTTTAAGATAACTTGTTCGTGCTTAAATGGTGTTGACGAAGACTTGTCAAAATCTAGCAAAGGTGTGTGATTTTTCTTATAGGTGCTCAATGCTCACATTTGCTATCACTTAGTATGTGTCTCATAGAAGATGAGGATTTTTGTCAAGAGGTTGCGGTCTACTTATATTTCACAGATTTATTTATAAGTTCGACGTCACGTGGATAGTGCAAGACATAAGACACAAGTTTGGGAGATTCTACTTCTTCATCAAATTCATTATACTCTATTTTCTTCATCAGTAATCACTACATGGAGCCAACTGAGTTCGAGATTCAAGAGATGGTAAACATATGGGTTTCAGGGGAAGCTTATTGATTAAATGTTTAACCATCTACATGCACCACTTGAGGGGACGTGTTTACAAGTTGCATATCTACAAGAAGACCCCTATTGGATGATTACAAAAAGGGGAAGAAGACTACAGAGAATAGCTAACCAAGGCTATAAATAGTAATTTATGCCATGGTTAGATGTAACAACTTCATTTAATCAAAAGGCAAGTTAGGTAATTCTCTCTCTAAACACACACACTAATTACACCTTGATCTTCACACACTAATCATCAATCAAGATCTATTGGTTAATATGTGGTATCAAGAGCCAATGATTGTGGATTAGTGCTTATTTTAGTGTTTGATTGTGTTTGTGAGATTGAGATTTTGCTTATTTGTGGTATTTTTTTAAGCTTATTGGTTTGGCTTATTCTTTCGTATACGGCTTATTCTTATCACTCGACATATAATTTTTTTTGTGTAAAAAAATTTTGGCTACGTCTTTTAGTAACTGAGTTGTGTCAAAATTCAAAAGTAACAAACTTGGGCTTTTGTGTATGCGAATTAAAAAAAAAGTAACTGTGTAACGTGTATAAAGAAATCCAGAAACATAGAGTCGACTGATGAGAGTCGAATAGTAAAGGTGTGTGTGTACACCATAGTTAGTAGTTAGTAATAGACATATTATAGATGTCTATGTAGTAGTTAGTAACCCCAAGTTATAGTTGGGGTAATAGGGAAATCGTATGAATGAAAAACCTTGTTTGATAATATTGCTTTCTTATTATTCCGCTGTGCATTCAATATTATCTGTAAAACTAATCCTAGATGGGCTAAACGATTCTTAACAAAAAACCCTTAGATATGCTTAGAAATGATCTTGGAATGAGTGGATCTTGATAGAAATCAAAATTATGAAAAATATATGTATGTATGTGTGTGCCGTGAGCAAGGAGAGGGAAAGAGAGAGAGAGAGAGAGAGAGAGATGAGTGATTTTTGAGGCTATGAAATGAGAGTGAAACCCTAAGTTAGAAGAATGCAAAGTATTTATAGGAAAAGGCTAGGTTAAGGGCTCATGACAAGTCAACAAGTGTGTAATCAAATGGCTAAGTGATCAACACATATCAAGAGTGTGTGTGAGAATGGTGTGATTGTGGGGTGGAGGGGGGTTTGTATGTACAAGACCAACAAGGGTGGGGGGGCTCAAGCTTAAATCATTAACCAACTAGCCACTTTGAAATTAAATCAAGATCCCATTTTATAACTTAGTGGAGAAGTGGTCCAATATTGCATGCATGAAGACAAGTGCTCTTACACCACCATGCATGCACCCCTTTCCAGCCATGGGAAGGGGTTGGTTGTTCATTTTATCACTAAGCTTTCATTTGGTTTTTCTCTCACTAGAAATACTTCACTTTCTCTCTCTAGATAATTTGCCAACCCAATCATTCTTGCTTGTGTTATGATATCCAATATACTACATTCTAAACCCAACATATATGATAACTAGAGTTTACACGAAAAGATTTTGGGTTTTCGGGGTTCCATTTGATCAAAAACGCGAATAACGCAAATTAAACGCTAAAACGTAAAAATAAGTATCGGAAGTTCCGTTTGATCAAAAACGCGAATAACGCAAATTAAACGCTAAAACGTAAAAATAAGTATCGGAAGTGATCGTAAACTACGAAACACTTAGAAAAGATAAATAACTCATATAATATCTAAGCTTAATCAAAATCCGAAGTCGGAACGCGTCCGATGACATTTTTCAAATTTACACGGGTTAACTTCCCGGTAAATTGCCAGATTCAAACGTAACATATAAAAGTCAAAATAAATGATCGGAAAAGTTTAAAATATCGACCTGAAATTTACGGGGTGTGACAGTTTGTTTGATGTTCTGCCTTTTTTGTTTCGTTTGTTCATGAACTTTGAGAGCTCATTAGAGAGAACTCTCTGATCTCTTAAAACACACACACACAGATTTCTAGAAAAGACAACTTGCCAGTTCCTTTTTTGATTATTCAATATATTAACTTATTACACTACAACTACTATTACAACTGCTAAGGAAACTGCTACTTGGACATATAACTGCCTGGACACATAACTCCTAAAAACTACAGGAACTTATAAATTATTATAGATTTAACTAACATAACTACTAAGCTGGTAAACTAAGGTCGATTATTGTTGCTAGTCTTCTACTTGAACCTTTAGAACAATTAATGATTTCATGGGTTTGCATAACTTTTTTTATACTAAAGCTAGGATGGTTTAATGGCTTGGGCCATTAAATGATTTGGTTAAAGATGTCAAAACTTGGGCCATGACAGCTATGTAAATGGTTTTTTGTGAGGAGGACTCTAAAAAAGCGATGTACTTGGTTTGTTTCTGAGGTGGGATATGGAAAAGCGATCCGACTAATATATTAATTATCTTGTCTTTTTGTCACTACATAGGATGAGATGTTGAGGCTGAAGCGTCTAGGCTCCAACACCGAGACGGGTGTGCCCTACACCGAAGAAGAGATCATAGCCATCGTTCGAAGGAACAACATCTGGGCACCCTTCCCGTGTTGGTAGGTATTATAGTCCGGGATGCCGCCACGGTGGATGTCGGCCCCCAACGCCTCAAACACTGTCGACCTCGTGCCATCGAAAACTCAAAAAGAGTAACTAGAGCCTCACCAACCAGTGAAAGATAATGATGTGCTTTAGGATGACGACAAGTTTTCACAAGATGCGATCAGTTAGTCATCACCTGAGTTGTGGTGCCAGCGGGAGTGGCGGGTGCGGATCATGAGCCGGGAGCGCTGAGGATTGCGACGGGATAAGGATGAATGGCGATAGTTAGAAGATGTTATAGAAATGGGTTAGTTTGCTATTTTGTTTCTTCAACTATAATTGGCGACCCTATGTAAACATTTGTTTCCCTGGTTACATGTTATTTATAGTTGATTATTGACTTTGTATCTTGGGCGGATCAATGCAAGTTAGTGAACAAGGAAGACCCGTTTTGGTAGACTATATGTGTTTAATTGTGATTTTGAAACGATTAGCTTTGTTATATCAAATGTGTTGATAACCCGTTATAATGTAATTGTGTTTTGGTACAAAGTTGTAATGTTATTTGGATTAGATCTATATTGGTTATACAGGTATTATGATGTTTGATAGATTTTTTCCGGAAAAATTTCGGAAAAAAATCTGGAAATTGCCTGCTGTGCAGGCTGCATTAAAAAAATGCAAACCTATCCTGTCGCCCGGGAAAGTCAAAACAAAAAAAATTAAAAATGAATCCTGGGCGAGTCGCCCGGGAAAAGGGAAATTAAAAAATGATTTACTAATCCCGGGCGACATGTCACCCGAGTTAACTGGCACTAAACGACAAATAACGTAATTTATAGTTGACAAGTTAACGTATATGAAAGTTTTCCCGGGCGACATGTCGCCCGCAAGTTGTAATGTATTTGGATAGAGTCTATATTGGTTTATACAGGTTTGATGTTTGGTAGATTTTTTTGAAATTGCCTGCTGTGCAGGCTGCATTAAAAAAATGCAAACCTATCCTGTCGCTCGGGAAAGTATCCCTGGCGAGCTTTCCCCTTCAATTTATCCCGGGCGACATGTCACCCGGGATTGGTATCCCCAGCGACAAGTCGCCCGGGAAGGCATGGAATTGTCGCTGGGGATAGTGGTAAATGTTGTAGTGTTGGGCTACACATTAGTTTTTTGAAACATAGTACTTGAAAATAAGCATGTTCCTACTTGACTATTTCGAAGCAATTAAGCAGTTTATATAGTAAAGAACAAATATAATGCAGTAAAGATCAAACTAAGCTCAAATTAAAAGCAACAACTTTAGGGTTCTTGGAGTGCATGGTAGTATTCAGGGTTTTGGGAAGAATATGTATGAATGAATTTTGTGGATAGATCTTGACGAAGAAGCAATCATGTCAAATCAGCGTTCATCTGTTTTTATGCTTCATTTACCAAAGAGGGAAAAGAGAAAAATTGTAGAGTTTATTGTGGGCTCTTGAATGTATGACTAAGAAAAATAAGGCCTGGTTTGGGAGTCTTTGTGTCTTAATATGTTTTCAGAAGTTGTATATATTACGAGAAAGAAGAAGTCAATAGTTTTCTTTCATATTGCATGAATGTCTTTGATGTAAAGGAAAAGTTTTTGTTTGATTAGACTCCTGTTTCCTTTTGTATGCATACCAGGCTACATAATTGTGTTGTCTAACAATTTTGTATGGTATTTTGACTATTTGTTGACACTCAATGTTGTATATGTTAACTTTTTCATGGTATTAAAATGTAGTATACCGTGTTATAAATCAAGAGACTACCTTTGGTACGGATTGATTTGGAACTGTAACTTACTTAGACAGTTCGTCTGTTTCGTCGTCTACAAAAGGGGCGGAGAAAGGAAACGGAGGGAGGTTGTCGACTTCGGGTTCAGGTGATGTGGAAGTGTTGTTTAGTGATTTTGTAAATCCTGTGGTTAGAGCTCAACCAAAGGATTTATTGGCTGTTAAGAAAGAATGGGCTGTTATTTGTATTCAATATGTTTTCCGCTCTTTTTCTGGTAATCTCTTGACATTTGATTACATTCTTCCTTTTTGATTTGTGAGTTTGAGTTCTTAGGATGGATCGTATAGCAAATGACGATTTGGACATATGAATTTAGTTGCTTTCATATTTGTACATTTCAGTACATAACCCGTGCTTTAAAGAAAAGAAGGTGTACGCTTCAGTGCATCTATCTTTGAAAAAGAAGATAAGTCCTTTCTTTGACTGAGTCATTGACAAATATTTTTAAAATCTTTATTGGACTTAAAAGATAAAATCATCATTCAAAAAAGTCAATGGATCTCAAGTTGATAGTTTACAATCGATTCGAAATTTAAAATATGGGTTACTATTCAAGATAAAATCACAATTAAAAAAAACGGTCATCACATCTATGTATTTTTTTTGTGAAAGTGACTAAAGAAATAAAGGACTCAAAAAAGTGCAAAGAAGGAACTGCTACCTTATAAATGTTTTAAATGAAGATATGGAATTTTTCGAGGGGGGAGTGTCCATATATGATTGAAAAGTTTTCAGAAAGAAACAGAAATGGAAATGTTTTACAATACACTTCACATATCCGTATTATTGCGTTGTTTTTTAGCTTCATTTAAAAATGTTTCTTCCTTCTTCTCTCCTCGCATATGTTTAAGGGGAGTGTCTATATAATGATTGGAAACTTTAAAGATCAAAATTTTCTCATCATTAGAAGTTTGTGAGAATGATGAAAAAACAGAAGAGAGAAGATTTGTGAGAGAAAAATATAAAGAGAGAAATGAGAAATCGTAATACTTGAAAAAATGAAAGTATAAATTCATTGCTTTCAAAAGCAAGAACACACATAAAAGAAAAGAGAAAAGTATGCAAGAAAAAAATGCACCGCATACAAAACATACAGAGTGATTGTTCTACTTATTTCCTTTGATAATCATCAAAATCTTAGAATGATTTCAGATTTTCGATCAATGTTTTCAGAGACATTCTTTCTAAAGGAATTATCCAATGGTGTATGTTGATTAGTTGTATTTTTGTGATTTAGTTACTCCCAAAATACTCCTATGATCTTCCAAAACCGGAATTGATCTACCCCGGAGTCTTCCTTCCAATTTAAGAAAGTTAGGTCTAGGTGATGGAGTTTGAGGTGCAAAACAACATGTTTTGAATGCCAAAAGGACTTAAGAGATAAAGCTTTAAATGAAAACAAATTGAAAGAAAATGATAAAGTTTGTCAAAAGTGACAAGAATATGATGGAGAAGAATTGAATGTTAAGCAAAGACAAAGATCAGAGTTGAAAAGTGAGAGGGTTATAAGAAAAGACGAAGGGTGTTTTTTTCTACAACAAGGATAGAAACCTGGGTCAACTCATAATCTAATCGGATTTCATTTCGTTTATTTTTCCTGTATTGAAGTAGACATCATGGACCCAGTGATGCAAATGCACAACCCCTCCTAGCCACTCAAATACTTACTCAAAAAAGAATTTGTTATCATTCTTCACTGGAGATAAAACGCATAAACTTCGAATTCTCATTCCGAGAAATGTTGGTAATTAGAATAAAGAGACATTTCTGCTTCCATCCTTGCTTACTAAAAGCACAAGAGTCTAGAGCCAATTTGATATTTAAAAAATATTTTTAGGACACAAAAGTACGTTTGTATTAAACATCAATAATACAAAAGGTACAATGATATATGTCTTTGTGACATTGCATGTCTATGTGACATTGCCGGAACATTCTGGAGTGATACTATTAAATAGTATTCACAATGATCGAATGGAAATCCTACCAGTGCTAACATCATGACAACTACGCTGAACTAGGATCACTAATTGAAAAATGATTGACAAATGATCCAAATAAGTATGTTAACTAGTAATCTAAGTGAGTCTAGTGGTTATGTGTTTTCCCCAGGGGTAAAACAACATTAAGATCACAAGATCAATGCTTATTTTGATTTATGATCATATTTCCGCATCCTTATCATCAAGATATTGATTTGATCATATTTTTTCAAATGTTTCATCAAAAAATTTAAAAAAGCGCATGATCTTGATGTAGAACTTCATAGTTATTGAAGATGGTTTTCTGACTCTGATAATTCTCCATTACCATCTTCTACAACAAACAACAAACATTCTACTTTCACAAGCATGACTGACTTCAGAAACAATCCTATAATGGAAAAATTTCTTCCACCCAGCCTTCACGAGAATGATAGCAATCATATATGTAGGGTTTGAGGAGCTTAATGGAGTTAGTTTTAGGAGTAATGTTTTGGTTATAAAGGAGAGAATGTTTTCATTTTTTTAGAGAAAAAGAAAAAAATTTGAATGTCAATCTTCATGGACTTCAAAAGGATATTCTTCACCCAAGCTTATTTTTGGAAGCTTATATATCATGAATGTTCATGAAGGATCATAATCAGCAAGAGGGTGAGAAGATATAAGCTTGAAACATAAGGTCAAATCAAGCATATGAAAGGGAAGAAGATATAAGCAAGAATATATGGGACAAATCAAGATACTAGACAAGAAATTGAATCAAAGAAATCGTTATGGTAAAAGTAGTTTGATTAAGAAGATAAGATTCGTATTCAAGATTGAGGTTACTTCATCAAGTGTTTTTTGAATAAGCTGTAGTGGTTTCATTAACTTCAAAGATCGATCGAGATAGGGCCGTTCGACATTTGCATGGAATTACTCTCAGAAGATCTACATGTCTTCAGACAATCAAAGTTTACTACTTCAATATTCATGAGATGGATCGTGATTGAGGGGAGCTAAAGTGTATGCAGATTAATGTGAAAAGTCAAGTGTTCAGTCATTTAACAAAGAAATGCTCAATCAATTCATCCGTGTTTCAAGGATCTTTCCCTTTAGCATCATTCTTTTGATTGAAAACATCATTCAAGAACAAGTTCCAAAGTTTAAAGATATCATACAAGCTTTAAAGAATCAAGTTGCAAATGAAGTTCAAAGTTTTAGCTTTTTGAGAATGCTGATTTTGATTTCGAGAGTAGAGTGATACTTCAGGGAAAAAGACATCTATCTTGTCATAAGGGAGGATAAAATTATATCAGGGACATTTGCTACAAGTCGTCCGAACTTTTCATAAAGACTTCCTCCGACACGTTTTCGAGCTTCAAGGAAAAAGAAAATGAAGACTAACTTCAAATCAAGTATATCAAGAATAAGAGAGTCGTCATCAAAACGATAATAAGATTAGTTTTCCAATAGATTCATTTAGGGGGAGAATGTTAAATAAAGAAATGCTCTACTTTTTTTTGTAAAGCACTATATCAAGTGCAAGACTAAATAAGTTAAGTAAGGAAAGTTTTAGTCAACAAGCTAACCAAGGGCTAAAATAGTAATTTATGGCCATGGTTAGATGTAACAACTTCATTTAATAAAAAGGCAAGTTAGGTAATTCTCTCTCTAAACACACACACTAATTAGACCTTGATCTTCACACACTAATCATCAATCAAGATCTATTGATTAATACTTCTAGTTCAAAAGGAGAATCCCTAGGATACCATAACCCTAGTTTGGGTTGATGTTTGAGGTACATAAAAATCCTTTTTACTGCATTTAAGTGTGAAGCTTTTGGAGTGACTTGAAACCTAGCAATGCATAGACCAACAAACATGATGACTCCTTAAATGCCGTCAAATACATTACAGGAACCAATCATAGCACCTATAGACATGCACATCAACATCTACAAAACCACTTCATCTTAGACCAGGGGCTTATTAGACTCAATAGGAGTTGTAGCTGTTTTGATAGACAAAAAATCAAACTTCTTAAGAATGTCAACTACATACTTGTCCTGACCAATAAAGATTCCATCAGGTTGTTTTGTTTCACCTGTAAATCCTAGAAAAGAAGTGAGCTCACTACCTCATGGACTCATCCGGAATCTTTTGGGGTGCATCCAATCTACAAACACAATCCACATAGACTCGTGTTGTAAGCCAAAAATTATGGTCATCCACATATCCTTGGAGACTAACATATGTCACTCTTGTCATCTTGATAAATAAATGTTTTTGTCTATAGAACCTTTCTCCTAAAACCATTTATTTCAGCAAAAAGAAGAAATGTCTTATAACCAACTCTAGAGAGCATGATAGTAGACCAAAAAGATCTGATCACCTTAATAAACATTGTTTGGATGAGCAGGGACAACAAAGCCTAGAGTTATGAACAATAACCTCCTATTAAAGTGCCATAAAGAAATGCACTCTTTAACATCCATTTGGTAAAACAGGAAATCCCTGAATGATGCAAAAAGCAAAAAATAACCTGATTGCCTCAAACCCTGAAACAGGTGAAAAATTCCATCATAGCCTATACATTCCTCTTATCTAAACCCTTGTGCTACAAGGCTGCTTTGTTTTTTCGACAACAATACTCCGCTCATTCCCCTTATTCCTCCTACTTTGTGCCAATTTTGGTGCCTTTTTCCCAAATCAAATCAACAAGTAATCTAAAATATCTAAACCATCTATAATTTGAAACTGGGTCAATTTCCTCTGCATGCTTCAACCCCAGCTTTCATCCTCTAAAACTTGATGTATCGTCTTGGTGAGAGAAACATGCTAATAGACAGTTCTGATGGATCCTTTATGAATTTGTTTCTGATCTGATTATAGATGTAGCTTACCAAAGCATGTTGACGAAGAACCTTTGGATCTTTCCTCTTGTTTGAACTGCTGATTTAGGATCTCCTAGAATTTGACCTTTAGGGTGATCCTTATGAACTCTAAGTCTGGGAATAGGACTGACATCAATGGTGTTATCTATATTGTTGAAATCAGCCTCTGCACCCATATCTTCATCATTATAGGCTCCACTGAATATGTCATCATTTGGAAATACATTAGAATCATCTTCTAAGTCAGGTATATTAGGATTAATGGGTAAATCAGCATTGGGGAGAGTAGATGCATCAATAGGTATTTATCCTCCAAGATAGACAAATGATGATCCGCCAGTATCTGCACCAGTGGGAGTACTAGCAGCACTAGCATATGATGTGTTAGCAGTACTACCCAATGGTGAATTGGAAGCACCAACAGATGGCCTACCAGTATTAAGATTGTTAATACTGGTAACCTGAGCTGCCCTATTCTTTTCTTCTTCAAAGGCTTGTCTTGTAACATCATCTATAGCTTTACCAGCAATTTCTTGAGCAATCATCCTCTCAAGATCATCTTTCAAGGCTTGGTCAGCTTCTGTCAACTTATGTTCTTCTTCTTCTTTAGCAACATCTTCTGAATCCTATACAGCAGTGTCCTTAGGAGAAGTTTCATAAGGTTTTTCTTGTGCAGCTTGAACAACATCTTCTACTGAAATCCTTAGCCTATGAGGGTGTAGTGGAAGCAGTATATATTCCTAAGTAGGTTCCTTATCTTTTTCTGATGAACTTGCAACATAATGTTCTTGTGTACATGTATCCACATTAACCTGATTTTCTACACTAACAGGAATATAATTCATTGTATTTGTTAGAAAATCAAGATCAAACATCCAATCAGGACCACTTCCTGCCACATTTGGTTGATCTTCAAGGAAATCAATGTGCATGTTCTCTTCTACTCTTTTGGTTCTTTTGTTGTATACTCTAAAAGCCTTACTAG
>BQNB010004464.1:0-104949 GCA_026074375.1 Tanacetum coccineum | reverse complement strand
TTTATAAACTTATAAAGTTTCCTAGGTGATGATTTAACTACACATAATTATATAATACATGAAATGAAAGTATTGAAAAGATTAGGGTTTTAGGTAACCTTATATGAGTGAAGAACAAGATCAAACCCAACAAACAAAACCCTAATTCGAATTTTGCAAGAAAGAAAACCCTAAATTCAAAGAAACCCTAATTTCACTTTCCTTCTTGATTAACCCCCTTTAATTACCAAACCAAGCTTCCAAGACACCTTGTATATGATTAACAATAACCCTTGAACACTTGGAATATTTGTAGAATAAAAATTATATGGGAACCCTAGTCACAAATATTGAGCCGTAGGTTTTGCTTGTTTTAGGGAGAGAGTTTTGTGAGTTTTCTTATGAATTATGAGAGTGTGTATGACAAATGAACATGGGACTTGCCTTTTATGGACTAGTGGTAATGTGAATCTACCTTAAACAAAACCATAGGGTGTAGTGGTTTAAAGTACAAGAGCAAAAAGCTCTCCTCCTCCCTAAGAGGAGGCCATGGTTCACAATAGAGAATGGGTACCAAGATGGGACAATTTCTAGTAATATAGGTCTAAAGTACATCTTATGTAAGGCTTTAACAATATGAATATATCACTAGTGGGGTTTTATTCAATTTTCCATGTGCTTATAAGCACACATCCGGCCATATGACTTATTTAGTGAGAAAATAAGTTAGTTATTGGATATTGGGTATAATAGTGGGTGTTTGTTTGAGTATAGATGGGTATTGGTGCTTCCGGGTATGCCTAAATGTATTTTATTGCGAAATGTAAACGTTTTACGTAACCAATAAAAATAAAATAGGAAAAGTTATAAATTATACTCTTAATAATTATATAACACTTGTTTGACGTAAACTTTTATTGTTTGGTGTCTGTTTACGTAGAATGATGATTTTTAGTTTACGCGATTTAACTATACGATAATAATTAAAAGCGAATGCGTAAAACTCTAAAAATAATTAATGGTAATAATTAAGTCAGGAAATGACCTGGAAATGAGAAATGTTATAGTCTCCACCAGTTAGAAGAGCCTTGTCCTCAAGGCTCAAGTTGCAACACTTGATGAAGGTACGGGTTTAGTGAAGAGATGCGGATACTTCTTTTGAAATTGGTCTTCACATTCCCATGTGAACTCAAGACCTCTTCTCAAGTTCCATTGAACCTTGACGATTAGGATACGACTTTGCTTCAACCGTTTGACTTATTGATCCATGATCTTTATGGGTTCCTCCATAAAACGAAGCTTTTTATCAACATGAAGTCCTTCCAATGGAACGGCTAATGGTTTGTCGAAATAACATTTCTTCAAGTTGGATACATGAAATGTATTGTGAACCCTGCTTAACTCTTGAGGAAGCTCAAGCTTGTAAGAAATAGATCCAACCTTTTCCAGCACCTTGAAAGGTCCAACATATCTAGGGTTTAACTTCCCCTGTTTGCCAAAACGTACGACCCCTTTCCAAGGCGAAACTTTAAGCATAACCCTATCCCTAACTTAAAATTCCATCGGCTTACGCTTTAAATTAGCGTAACTCTTTTGTCGGTCATGGGCGACTTGCATCCTTTGTTTGATTTGGATGACTTTCTCGGTTGTCTCTTGAACTATTTATGGACCGGTGAGTTGAACTCGTCCAACCTTGGCCCAACAAACAGGTGAACGACACTTTTGACCGTAAAGTGCCTCGAAAGGTGCAGCCTTGATGCTAGCCCAACCATTTCCAAAGTCGATCACACAAGCACGTAGCATATCCTCGAGAGTTTAGATAGTTCTCTTGCTTTGTCCGTCAGTTTACGGATGGTATGCAGTACTCATAGCCAAGCTAGTACCCAAAGCCATCTGAAGTGATCTCTAGAAATTTAATACGAACCTAGGGTCATGATCACAAATGATTGAGACAGGTATTCCAGGCCTTGTGACTACCTCCTTTAGGTACATTCTTGCCAATTTCTCCATGGAATTAGTTTCTATCATTGGTGTAAAGATTGCAGACTTAGTAAATCGGTCAACAATCACCCAAATGGTGTCATAACCTTGTGATGACTTAGGAAGCTTAGTGACAAAATCCATAGTGATATTATCCCACTTCCATTGGGGTATCTCGGGTTGTACCAACAAACCTGATGGCCTTTGGTGTTCAGCTTTGACTCTAGCATACGTCAAACATTTGCTAACATAGGTGGCAATGTCGGCCTTCATATTGGGCCACGAATATAGCTTTTTCATGTCCTGGTACATTTTGTCAGAACCCGGATGGATGGAGTCTTTTGATTTGTGGGACTCGTGCATGATCACAGTCCTCAAGTTACCATAACATAGCAACCAACTCCTGCCATTTAAGCATAGGGTTTCGTCGGTGTGGGGTTCTAACTTTTCCTTCGGTATATCCTTCCTGATCATACCTCCTACATCTTTGTTCTTGAGATTCTCTGGTTTTTGTGCTTTGGTCTGAGCATTCAAGATTTGTTTGGGAAGATCCAAACTAATAGTCATCACTAAGGCTCAGACTCTTACTGGTTTAATTTGCTTTTTCCTACTCAAAGCATCAGCAACAACATTTGCTTTCCCCAGGTGATAACGAATCTCATAATCGTAATCACTGAGCAACTCTAACCAATGACGTTGCCTCATATTCAACTCCTTTTGGTCAAGTATGTGTTGTAGACTCTTATGATCTTTGAACACTGTACACTTGGTTCCATACAAGTAGTGCCTCTAAATATTTAGAGCAAACACCACTACACCAAGTTACAAATCATGGGTAGTATAATTTTTCTCATGAATCTTTAGCTGTCGTAATGCATAAGCAATCACCTTCTCGTTTTGCATCAACACCGCACCCAATCCTTTATGTGACGCATCGCAATAAACAATAAAGTTCTTAGCTCCTTGAGGGAGAGCTAAGATGGGTGCGCTACACAACTTATGCTTCAATGTCTAAAAAGCTGCTTCTTGCTTGTTACTCCATTCAAAGGTGTAAACCCCCGTATTTAAGGTCACTACATTTTCTAATCTCATAATTTATTTATAAATTTTATTGAGTTACTTTTATTTACATTTAGACATTTTATTGAAATCGTCGTTTTAATTAATTACGAGCTATGCTTAAAACAATTATCCGTCTTGAACCGTACGTAAATTAAACTTTTCAGAAAAGTATTCCGTTTAATGTAAAATTATTTTTATCATATTCGTTTTTACCTCGTGGTTTCGCATTAACTCTCGTTTTATTTTACGTTGATACCCGTTAGCCTCAAAACTACCTACCTATCTTAAAATTTATACCCTAAACATCAAAGTTGTAAAATTTTAAACCTTACACATGACACCACCACCTCATAGGTGGCGTGTCATTTGGAGAACCAAAGTCAAGACATGTGTCTTGCTTAGATGATGACTTTGCATGTGTAAGATTTACAAAACCAAGAATCAAAACCACTACCTCTTCATTTCATCCCATAGTTTCCTAAAAAAGGCTGATGATAACCCGACCGTAAGTCTATCTTCGAATAAACACTGGATCCTTATAGTTGATCAAATAAATCATCAATCCTTGGGAGAGGACAACGATTCTTCACCGTTAGTTTATTCAATTCCTGGTAGTCGATGCACATCCAGAATGATCCGTCCTTCTTTTTGACAAACAAGACCGGAGCTCCCTAAGGTAAGGAACTAGGTCTTATAAAGCCCTTATTGGATAGCTCTTGTAGTTGCACCAACAACTCTTTCATTTCAAAAGGAGCCAATCAAGAAGGTGCTCGTGCTACAGGTGCAGTACCAGGTATCAAATCGATTTGGAATTCCACTTGTCGAGTCGGTGGAAGACCAGACAAATCTTCAGGAAATACCTCAGGAAAATCTTGAACGATTGGCACGTCCTCAAGTCGCTTCTCCTCTGACTTGTCTTTAGTTCCCTTTGTAGTAACATGTGCCAAAAAGACATGATGTCCTCTTAGCCTGTACTTCTGTGTTTTAGTGCATGAGATAATGTTCAAACGGGTCTCGCTTCCCTGATTACTCCCGTCACCATGAATAATTAAGGTTTCCTTTCCCCAGGGAATACGAACGATCTTCTCGGCACAATCAATGACAGCGTAGTACTTTGATAACCAATCCATACCAACTATGACGTCAAAGCTACCAAGTTCTACGGGCTTTAAGTTAATGTTGAATGGATGATCTAAGAAGTTTAATGTACAACCCCCAATGATAGTGTTTATCCGAATTATTTTCTCGTCGGCTAGTTCAACATCATAATAATGGTCTAATGCTGTTGGTGTGATATCAATTAGGGAACTAAATGTAGTAGATACAAAACTTCTATCGGCACCAGTATCAAATAAGATAGAAGCATATCGGTCGTTTAGAAGGAACGTACCTGTAACGACGTTGGAGTCTGGGTTTGTTCCCGCATTGCCCACCATATAAACCTTTGCTGGAGCATTGCCATTCCCACCTTGATTACTGCGGTTTCCATTTTTCAACTTCGGGCAATCTTTCTTAAAATGCCCCTAAACACCACACTCATAGCAAGTGACTGCATTGGGACCAGAACTCCTACAGTCACGAGCCAGATGACCGATCTTCTTGCACTTATTACACCTGGAAGCACATGGTCCTTTGTGGTAATAGTTGCATTTTGTAGATAAGGGAAATGATCTTGTGTACTCCCTCTTTTCACCAGGCCCAACAATGTAAGCCCTCCCAGTGTTCTGTCTCTTATTTTGTTGTTAGTGCCCCTGATTGTTTCCAGCATTAAACTCCAACTTTCTCTTCTGCTCAACTTACCTTTCAGTAATAGTGAGGACTTTTTGATCCATCTGATCATTGGCAATCTCAATTGCTTTCTCCATCTTCTTGGGCTGATATGACATTACATTTCCCCGAATCATATCAGGAAGTCCACCAACATATTTCTCAACTTCCTTCGATTCCTCGTGGAACATCCTTTCACACATTAGTGCAAGCTCTTGAAAAAGTAAAGTATAACTTGCGACATTAGTACCTTTTACTTTTAGGTTCTAGAGCTTAATTTATAACTTTTTGATTTCACCCCTTTGGCAGTATTTGACTATCATCATCTTATTTAGTGCCTTCCAGTCCATAGCATAAGCAACATCTTGAGTAACAGTCTTCATGTAGGAGTTCCACCATGTTAGAGCATTTCCAAGGAAGGTGCAAGTAGCAAACTTAACTTGGTTCTCCATAACACAGTTGCTGATATGGAACACTGATTCCATCTTTTTGAACCATTGTTATAGCACAACCACTCCTTCGGTACCCTTAAAAGTAAGGGGCTTGCAATTTAGAAAATCCTTGTACGTACACTCACGGGGAGTGCGTACAGTTCCTCTAATTCTAGTGTCAGAATTATGGCTTCCGTCTCCATGACCATTAGTGCTATTTCGAAGAGTTTCATGGTTAGCAAGTGCCACAACACTCTTGCTTCGATTAGTTGCTTAACAGCAGCAGCTGTCATAGGGGCAGCAGCCGCAGCAGCAGCAGCCCTTGCAGTAGCAGCAGAGGTTCTTCTTGGCGGTATATTGTTCTAAATCACAACAATACAAAACACATGAGTTTTCATAAACATCACAACATGACATGGGTACAACATATATAACAAGATCACATCACATAGTGATTACATAACATGACTGGGATCACAATACATAACAGAATTGAGATCGACATAACATAATACAACACCTTATATATAACTAGATCACATCACACAGTGATTATATAACATGACTGGGATCACATTATATAACATAATTAAGATCAACATGACATAATACAACACATCATATATAACTGGGAAAACATACATGATTGTCTGATACAAGAAGTAAAAAATACAAATCCTACTGCCGTGCTAGTTGGGTATAAAACCCATAATACTTAGCCGGTTAACATAATGATAGCTATGAATATGACATGAAAATGTAAACCTAGACAGAACTACCAGCGCCCTTGGGATCATCTGCATGAGTCTGATCTCTAGCCTGAAGTGCCTAAATCTATCCTAGAGCCGTTGACAACTGTCCTTGTAGCAATGAAACCTGTGCAATCAATGTTGCCGTCAATGACTCCTGTGAAGCAATATGGTAATCTTGCATCTGGGTGTGAGTCCTATAGGCTTGCAGCTTATAGTGATCTATTGAACTCAATCCCACTGAATGTGCCCAAGCCTCTCGAGAAACTAGAGCCTCCTAATCTAATAGTCGTGCAGTCTCATGGTGGAACTGACCATCCTCGATCAATACGTCAACTCTCTGAGATAGCTGAGTCTATCTGTCCTGAGCATCCTCGATCACAGCATAAATATCCTGAGTGTCCTGCTCCTGAACCGCAGCAAGCTCGGTCACTCTAGCATTAACCTCTTCAAGGGTCGTCAGTGCTACCTCCTCAACAGCCTCTGTTGGGTCTACCCAAACATCCTTAATACCATAGCTGACCTCCTCGGCTCTCTGACTTCTGATCTCGGCATCCATAGTGCCGATAAACCCATAGTCTGCTCTATGACCTTCAGTAGGTCTAGGAGCAGCAGTCGAACTCTCCCCCACATCATACCTCGATGTGGGAGTAGTCAGACATAACCTCTTACGAGGTGGTAACTCGGCCTCAGGAGTATTCTCCCTACGGTCGACTGGTGGTGGTATGGATAGTGAGGTTAGTAGTGGTAGTAGTGGTGATGATGGTAACGGTAATAATGTGGGTACAGGTGGTGGTAAATGTAGTGATGATGGTGGAGGTGAGGGAATCTGAGATAGTGGAGATGACCAAGGTGATAGTGGAGATGGTGGTGGAATAGGTAAGGCAAGAAGTCTCTCGACCTCCGCCTTTGATGGAAACAGTATAGGTGTTTAGGGTCTGATGGACATCCTAGCCATGTGTCGTCTAGGTGATGGTACAGGTGTAGGTGCAACCTCATCGGTCTCAAATGCCTCTGTGTCCCCAACTGAGGGAATAGGGTCGACAACGGGTATAGCAGAAGAGTTGGCCGAAGCTAGGTGCTCTCCTCGTCATCATCCTTGTCCTCAAAGGGCTCCTCATCCTCATCATCAGTATCATCATCATCATCGTTATCATCAGAGGGCTCATTATCACCATCCCCTCCATCAGCAAGATAGTTAGCATGATCCTCCTCGGGGTCCTCTTCTGGATCCTCGTCCGGATCGGAGTCTGCCACATAGCCTGGGGATAAGGTGGTAGGTGAGGCATCAACAGGTAAAGGCTGGTCCTCTAAGGGTGCCTCAGCATTGGATGGCACTAAGTACCCGAGGTACTCAGCCTCAGGTACGTATGGTTACTGGTGGGACAATTAAATTTATTGAAGTACAAGAGCAAAGAGCTCTCCTCCTCCCTAGGAGGAGGCCATGACTCACAATAGAGAATGGGTACCAAGATGGGATAATTTCTAGTAATATGGGTCTAAAGTACATCTTATGTAAGGCTTTAACAATATTAATATATCATTAGTGGGGTTTTATTCAATTTGCCATGTGCTTATAAGCACACATCTGGCCATATGACTTATTTAGTGAGAAAATAAGTTAGTTTTTGAGTATTGGGTATAATAGTGGGTATTTGTTTGAGTATAGATACGTATTGGTGCTTCCGGGTATGCCTAAATGTATTTTATTGCGAAATGTAAACGTTTTACGTAACCAATAAAAATAAAATAGGAAAAGTTATAAATTATACTCTTAATAATTATATAACACTTGCTTGACGTAAACTTTAATTTGTTTGGTGTCCGTTTACGTTGAATGATGATTTTTAGTTTACGCGATTTAACTATACGATAATAATTAAAAGCGAACGCGTAAAACTCTAAAAATAATTAATGGTAATAATTAAGTTAGGAAATGACTTAAAAATGAGAAATGTTACACCCGGTGATAGATACCACTTGTTATATATCATGTTTTCATAGTAGATATCATACGAAAGTTTTAGAATAGAGGAGATGAGCTAGAGAGTATTTTTTTTATCATTTTCAAAGTTTTCATTCCAAAGGGAAAATAGAAATGGGAGGGAAAGTGAGTTTACAAAATGTAAGACTTGTATAAATACTCCTCCTAGATGGGTATTTATACTTAGGCTGGACGGAGTGGAGGTGAGTTTGGCAAAACTCACCTCGGTGGCTTATGAAGTCGCGCGCGAGTTACCACTCCGGTGGTGAAACTCACCTCGGTGAGTTTAAAAAGTGAGGTGAGTTTCGTTCGAAAATTTGGTGGACTATGTCACATACTCACCGAGTCTGAGTTTAAAAAAATGTGGGGCCCCCTTCTATTCTATCCGTTGTATATTTTTTTTAAAACCTTACTTTTTACTTATAAATACCCACTACTTCACCCATTTTTAAACACAACTCTTTCATTTTATACAAAACTCTCTCCTTTTATAAACACTTCTCACATTTCTCATTTACGCAAAATGAATTCGTATACGTTTATGGGCATAGATTTAGACGGAGAAGAAGAAGTTACTAGCCGTAAGAAGACTTTTATTAAATGAGCGATTGCGTTTATTAAGAATAGACGCCGAGTGACAAGAAACCACATAACTCGAGATCGTTATGGTGCTCATGATCGTTTAGTCGCCGATTTTTTTAGCGACAAACCGATGTACGATGAAGTAAAATTTCGGAAGACGTTCCGAATGGCTCGCCCTCTTTTCAACGAGATAGTTACTGCTGTAATTGATCACGATCCATTCTTTCGTAATAATTTTGATTGTACCGGAAAAGAAGGCATTTCCGGGTTGCTAAAGTGCACATCCGCAATTCGTCAGTTGGCATACGGTGTTCATGCTGAGTTTCTAGATGAATATATGCAAATTAGCGAGAGAAGTTCGCGTCTGGCTCTTGATCATTTTTGTGAATCTGTTATGCAAATTTATGGGCCTGAGTATTTGAGGAAACCTACGGTGACTGATGTCGAAAAACTATATTTGCATCACGAAGAAAAGCACGGGTTTCCGGGGATGTTAGGAAGCCTTGATTGTACGGATTGGGAGTGGTTCGGTTGTCCGTACGCATTTAAAGGGCAATACGTTAGACGTGATCATGGTCCGAATCCCTTCATTTTGCTTGAAGCTGTTGCGTCGCAAGATTTATGGATATGGCATGCTTTCTTCGGTGTTGCTGGGTCGAACAACGACATCAACGTTTTATATCAATCACCTTTATTTAACGATCTCAAAACCGGACGAGCACCAGAGATTCCTTTTGTGGCTAACGGCGTAACTTATCCAAGTGGATACTATCTTGTTGACGGGATATACCCGGAATTGGCGCCACTCGTTAAGACGATCCCAGAACCAGCTGATGATGACCACAAGCGAATTTTGTATAAGCAAAAGCAGGAATCGGCAAGGAAAGATGTCGAACGAGCGTTTGGTGTTCTGAAAAAGAAATGGGCCATACTAGCCAATCCTACACGAGCGCTCAAAAAAGAGAGGATTATTAATATGATGTACACATGCATCATATTACATAATATGATTCGAAAATACAAAAAATATGCGATATCTCCCAAATGGTTCCCAGAGGAAATGCATCAACCGGACGACCCGTTACGAAACGAGGAACAAGTGCAACACGTTATGCGTTGGATCAGATCAGCACAAGCACATCAAAACCTTCGACACGATTTGATTGAACACTTGTCTCGTAATGCTTAGTTTAATCTTTATTTGTAATGTCTTTTTAATATTCGAAGTCTGTAATGTTTTTAATTTATGAATAAAAGTTTTTAATTTAGTTAACGTTTTTATTAATTTCGTACGTTTACGTTTACGTAAATATTTATTTTTTTAGTTTATGAATAAAAATATTTATTAAATTAAAAAAGGGTGAGTAAGGTGAGTTTTAGTTGTAAGGTGGGTTCTTATTACGGTTGAAAGGTGAGTTGTAAGGTGTGTTTTATTTGGAGAGAGAAAGCTGATGTGGCGCTGACGTGTCAGGTGGGTTTACCACCACCACTCCATCCAGCCTAAGGCTGCATGATATAAGGCTACACGGTATGGTGGTGGGTTTGGCAAAACTCACCTAGGTGACTTATCAAAGTCACACATGAGTGTCATCCCGGTCAAAGACTCACCTAGGTGAGTCCCCACTAGCTCGACGAGTTTGGAAGAGTTTTGAAGAGTGAGTGGTGACTTACTCACCTAGTGTGAGTTTCACTTTTGTGGGGCCAGCTCCTTTTTATTAAGTATATTTTAATTGTTTGTGAATGTGTGTGGGTATTTAGTGGGAGAATATTTTATATAAAGTGGATATTTGAATGAAAGATGAGTTTTATTGGTAATGTGAGTTCTTATTACGGTTGAAAGGTAAGTTGTAAAGTGAGTTTTATTTGGAGAGAGAAAGCTGATGTGACGCTGACGTGTAAAGTGAGTTTCTCACCACTATACCATCAAGCCTAAGGGTGAGAAACTCACCTGACACGTTAGCGCCACATCAACTTTCTCTCTCCAACTTTAAAACTCACCACAACTTAACTTTCAAGTGTAATAAGAACCCACCTTACAACTAAAACTCAACTTTCATTAAAATACCCACTTTATATAAAATATACCCCACTAAATACTCACACACACTCACAACCAATTAAAATACACTTAATAAATACAATGTGGCCCCACAAAAACAAAACTCACTAGGTGAGAAACTCACCGAGTGTACACAAACATGCACACAAACTCACCTAGCAATTGAAGTGACTTTAGGGACCGGGACAAGAACTCACGCGTGAGTTTTAACTCACCGCGGTGAGTTCTCCCTTATACCGTCCAGCCTAATATACTTGGTATGTAACAAAAGTGGGCTACCAAGCTTTTTTTTAATAAACCGGGTGTCCGACTTGACATTGCAAGCCGACTATTCCCAGGGCCGACTATCCTTTTGGATAGCCCGGAGTCAAGGCATGTGAACCTCCATGACCAGTGGGGGATTATTTTTCTCCCAATTGTTCGAACCCAAGACTTCTAGACACTTTTAAGAAACTTTTTTTTGGAAATCAAATTATTTGTCATGCAAGTACTGCATAACTTTGTCGTTATTAGATTTTAGTTTAGATGTGTCGGGCTAATTCATTGTCAAGCAGTCTATGATTGTATTTGAACATGAAATAGCCTAGTATACTAAAGTAGTCGTTGAGTAAAACTTGGCAAAACATCTTATGAGTTCTTAAAGAAACACAGTCTTCACTTCAGTGTCAATAAACAATAACTCAATGATGTTTGATCTCCTCAAACCATTGATATTAAGAAAATAATTTCATCATCTAAAAGTCCGAAGGAGGGAAAACCCTAAAAGCAAAAGGGATAAAACAAGTCTTTATGGGAGTCAACATCTTTCCAATAGCTGGTAAAAACAAGCTAGGATTGTTAGCAATGTTCCCTAAAGAAGAGTTTATCCCTAACCTAAATAGGAGTAACATTTAATGCACTGCTCACCTACCTATTCATGTTTGACACGTTGGAAGAATAACGTTTAGAAAATTCAATTATATGCAATAAAAGAGAATATTTGTAGTATCTGTTGCAAACTTAGTCTTTGAACTTTCAAAGTGATTGATAAGTTGATACTTAAACATTTGAGTTTGTGTTTAAGTTAAAGAGAAGATCATCAACTTATCATTTAGCTAAAGATTGTTACTCGGCAAACAATCTTTGTAAATTTTTGTATTCATTCTAATAAGAATTTAAACATTGAAAAAATTATTGTGCGTAAATCCTAGTTTAAAATTGCATGTAAGTTGTTTATACATAGAACTGTTTTAAACTCCATCATATGCCATGAAAAATGATTGAATAATATATACTTTGCAATCACTTTAATAGAATGACTTGTATTCTTTTTGTGACAATAAATGTTAGTTTTGGGATACATAGTAGAGGATAAAAATGAAAAAAACCAAATGACCTCTTATGAACATCCTAATGAAGCAAGGGAAACTATATCTCTTGTTCATGTGGCCTTGTCTTGTCCAAAAGCAGAAATACATCTGTATCATTTACTATATATACTATATTTGGGATTAAACGCTGCCGTTTTGGCAGTGTTGCTACAGTACCCGGCCCACTTGGGCCCAACTATGGGCTGGGACCAACGTGGCCCTATTTGGGCGGGATGGGGGGGGGGGCGCGGGGGGGGGGGACGCATTTGGGTTTTTTTTTTTTTTTTAAGGCAATGTTTAAAAAAAACTGTGCTTCGGTATTAAACTAGAAAAAAATAAAAAATATTGACTTATGCAGATAAAAAATACCTTCGCGACATGAGGTGCCACTCAACACATCAGCCCAGATACAAAAAATACAAACTTTATTAAACTTGAGACGAAAATACACGAACAAAATAAAATTAGTCATCGGTGTAAATACTGTAAAAAAAAACTACAAAAATTATCGGACTTATTCAAGATAATAAATAACTCGACGACAATGTGACCCACATACAAAGAAGCACCAGTTCATATAAAAAAAAAACAAACTATTTTAACATGTTGAGACCGAAAAAATAAACCCGCACAAATAAAAATAGAAAGAATAAAAATAAAATTTTAACGCAAAATTACTCCTGCACTTATTAAACATGAGACCGAAAAATAACCCACACAGAATACAATAAAAAAAACGCCATGTTTCCATAAATGATATTTACAAAAAACCCGTGTATAGCCAAACAAACAAGAAATCTTTATAAAATGAGCACCCAAATAAAGCTCATATATGGAAAAATAAAAATATTAAAATTTGTGGCTGAAAAATTAAAACCACACATATTAAAAAAATAAAAAATAATAATGCCTTCATTGGAGCTCCCAATTTGGCCTATTGGTACCCATTTTGTTTTTTTTTTTTTTTTTTTTTTTTTTTGCTTGTTGTATGCATGTAACAACAGCTCCAACATACAAATAGAAAAAAACTACAAAAATATTGACTTATTCAGATATTTAAAAAAATGATCTGCCGCACATGAGTTCACCCAGAAATCATAAGCCACATTATATAAAAAAACAACTAGCTCAAACATGATGACCGAAAAAATTAACCTAGACACAAATAAAAAATCAGAAAGAATAAAAATAATAATTTATCGCAAAAATTAACCGCATATTAAACATGAGACCGGAAAAAATAAACCCACATCACGAACTACATATAAAAAAACGCGCATGTTTACCAGTTAAAATTATTATTAAAACAGAAAAACCCGGTATATGCAAAAAAAGAAAACCTTTAAAAATGAGCCAATCCACTATAAGCCCATTATAGAAAATAAAAACAAACTATTTAATCATTTTGAGGACCGAAATAATTAAAACCACACATAATATAAAATTATAAAAAAATAATAAGGCGCCTGCAACTTAGCGAAAAAATCAGACCATGGCTTCTCACTTTGCGGCCAGCCCATTTGATTTTTTGTTTTCTTTTCTTTATACTAGGCAACTTGAAAAAATTGCTTGGCACAATATAGGAAACAAAATTACAAATTTAGTACTTTTTTATTCATATCAAAAAATATCCTAGTACATTGAGACTAAACACATGAGACAAACACATATTGACCCATATAAAAAAAAGAAACTATAGCACTAAAATAAAAAAGGCCTCAGCCAAAAATTAAGAAAAAAAATTACAAAATTATTGATTTTATTCAGATCAATAAAATATCCATCGCATGACGCTTTAACACATAAAGCCCATATAAAAAAAAAGTTAAACATAAGACAGGAAAAAAAAGTCGCACAAAATACAAAATTGAACAAAAAAGTAACGTTCTCGATCATACGCTGCGGGCAATTAGTCCATGCATAACACATATTTACCACCAAATCTCTTAAAAATCTATGATTAAAATATACACGTCCAAGCCGTAGGATCGTCATACTTCAGAAGCGGGCAACTCCGCTTGTGTTTGGTGTACTATATAGGCATAATTAGAATTGTGTTCATTTTGTATAAGAAACTTTTGGGTGGGCTCATTAACTATCGATAAATACATACACTCTTCTAGGCCCTAAATTGTGTGCTTTTGTTCTTTCTTTTTAAGAACCGGGCCTCTCTGCCTTATGTCCCCTAATACCAAGATAATCATCTGGAGTAAACCGAGATTTATTATTACTTATTTTGATATTAATTAAAAATCTCCCTAATAATCGATCCTCTTGTTTAGACACATTTGTTGGCACATTAAGTTTTTGGCACAAAAGCATTCCTTAAATGTATCTACGGGCCTTGTAGGGTATTTTGTCTTTATAAAGAAAAGTACTCAAATTTTTTAGAAGGTTTACACTGTTTATGATGGTAGGTTTGAACCTGGTAACAAGACAATATAAAGACATTGTTGAATTGGGACAGGGCCGATTATTGGTGTGTTGCGGTGGGCTATATGGAGATTCACATTGGTCAATGGGGACATTTGTGTCTGTATGGCTACGTTGCTAGGTGGGGAGTTCCTGCCTCTAGGATGGGTAGTCTGCTCAAGTATTCATAGGTCAAACCATATGTTTTAATGCATATTACCAGAAGTTTTTATGCCTTGTTTGCAAGTGTTCATTTGAGCATGTCGGCATGGCTTGTCTCACTGTTTACTAGTGAGTAATCTTTTTATAGTACAAGTTTTGTATTTATTTTCTTATAGTTCAAGTCTTGGCATTCATATATAGTATTATCCAGTATTGCAAAAATCGTGAATCGGCATTCGGGCGGTCGACATCTTTTAGCTTGTAATCGGTCTAGGCGGGATTAACCGGTGATTAATCGGATTGGCATTTCCGGCAAATTTCTAGGTATTTTTGGCGTATTTCGGGTATTTCTGGTGAGTTTTTGGTATTTCCGAAAATATTTTAAAAAACAACAACTTGTATTAGATATAAGCACCTACTATAAATGATTAAAACAAGTTTACGGTTAGTTTTGTGTATTTCCCGTAAGATGTGTAGGTTTCCTGCAAGTTTAACCACCATTGATCGTCGTTGACCACAGTTGACCGATTTGTTCGACCGATTTACATAATTCGAAAAAGTCAGTGGCCCACTAGGCGTCAATTAATCGGCCTTGTAGGCCTTGTTTTGCAACACTAGTATTATCAATCATTATGTGTTTGGGTGTTCAAATACTTGATATTTTTTATTAATAAACATAGGACAAATTACAGACAAAACAAAGGAACTGGACAGGCCTAATTCCTTTACTAAATTCTACTAATACATTATACACCAGAGGAAAAAAATAGAGGAATATATCTGACGAGCATACACCTTAACTCAGATACAATGCCCACATCATGGACAAAGAAAGATAGACTAGAAGCCGAAGCAATCTAACCAGATGTAAAACTAGATGCTCAGCATCCAAAACTATCAGGAGACAAATCACCTATAAGCACCAAAGACCATACCTTCTTGACTACATTTCCCAACACCTCTTCACCCACAACAGATTAGGAAGAGAGAGGATCAGACATCATCAAGAAAGGTATATAAGCACCAAAGACCATACCTTCTTGACTACATTTCCCAACACCTCTTCACCCACAACAGATTAGGAAGAGAGAGGATCAGACATCATCAAGAAAGGTATAGCCACCCATTCACACTATATGAAGGGCTATACCAGAATTAGCTACATTTTTTCATCATTAGCCTCTAACACCATCCAACAGCTGCATCCTCATTGGATGGATCAAGAGACTAAAAGGACAAGGCATCACTATTCTAGGAACATACACCTTCACATAGACCCTACCTATCCTTTTATGATAGTGTATATGGAGAGCCCAAAGCCCTCCCACTAAACACTATCCTTCTAGACCATTACCCTTCTCAATGGTAAGCCTTACCTTATGGTACATTCAACTAAAGCAGACCTCCTATCAAGCCAAAGCATAGCCAATCTTAATTCCCCCTAAGGCCAATTAAGACAGACTATGAGGCATTGATAGGTACAGCCACTCCAGAAGAACTCCAAGCTACAAGGAACTTACCATTGAATGGCCTGCATAATAGATACATGCATACATAAAGCTCAAAACAGCTAGGACACTAGAATCCAAACATCCCTTAAAATTCTATTAAGGCAGAACTCAAGACTTTTGATAGGCTCTTTTACAAGAGATCGGCCACTGTTTTTCCACTTCACTAATAGCATTGCTTGCTTTCACTGTAATACCACTTAGTTTGTTCTTGATTACATCTACAATACTTTTGAAAACTTCCTCACTACTTCTTTTGGAGTCTTTGAAAATTCTGTTATTTCTTTCTTGCCATATATGGTACACACAGGC
Source organism: Tanacetum coccineum (assembly GCA_026074375.1). Taxonomy (NCBI): domain Eukaryota; kingdom Viridiplantae; phylum Streptophyta; class Magnoliopsida; order Asterales; family Asteraceae; genus Tanacetum; species Tanacetum coccineum. Next base: position 88,613 of record BQNB010004464.1, on the reverse strand, counting down.
AGCCAAAAGGAGTCTTCTGATAACACTCTTGACATTATTACCATTTCTAGCATCACTCATACCATGTAAAATACTCTGCCAGGCATTCTTATCTCCCCTCATATTTGCCATTAAAAGAGCTCTATCCCAAACATCAGTAGAAAAAGGACATTGGAAAAATAAATGCTGTAGATCTTCAGCATCCTTGAGGCAAAAGCTACACCCATTCACAACATGGTTCCCCCATTTATGAAGTTTATCCTGGGTTGTTAGTCTATCCTGAACAGCTAACCATAAGATAAAGGAATGTTTGGGAATACATTGAGCATAACAAACCACCCTTCTCCATGGAAACTTTGGACTCTACCTATTGAGATCATGATTAGCTATACTAACTGAGAATTCAGTGAGCATCCCACTATTAGACTTCCATACTATCTTGTCCTCTATATCAGTGTTGATTGCAGGGACATCCAAACTTGTGATCATAGGAAATTTATGATGCCATTCAGAAGGCCACTTCCATTCTCCCTCTCCAATCATATCACTAACTTTTAAACAGCTTGTTAATCTTTCATCATAAAGGTCCATGTAAGTAATGTGGTCAAATAAGGGGCCAATTTCACTCCAATTATCAAACCAAAAAGATGTCCTATTACCATCTCCAATTTTATACACCACATAGTCTTTAATTTGATCTCTAATTTCAAGCAAATTCTTCCATCCCCAACTATCCTCTTTATCAGCAAAGATCTCCCAAATGATTTTGCCTCTTAACTTAACAAAATGCACCCACTTGACCCATAAAGAATCCTTTTTAATAGCAATATTCCATATATTTTTATCTAACAAAGCCTAATTCCATACCTTAAGGTTTCTCAACCCCAATCCTCTTTGGTCCTTAGGTTTATAGATAGAACTCCAAGCAACCTTTGCTTTGCCATTAGCAGAGTCATTCTGGTTCCATAGACATGATTTTAGGAGTCTATTAATATCTTTGAAACTGATGCAGGTAAAAGAAAAACTGAAGCCCAATATACATGGATAGACTCTAAAACTATAACAATAAGCTGTAATCTGCCTGGATAGGATAGGTATCTATTCTTCTAATTTTTAATTCTGCCTTTAATCTTATCTAATAAGCACCCACATTCCTTTACTCCCATCCTTTTTGCAATAAGGGGAACTCCCAAGTATCTAACTGGAAGCTTTCCTGTTACAAAGGGGAGGATATTACTTATAGCTGAACAGTCTTCTTTATTCATGCTTCCAAAGAAAACTGTACTCTTAGAGTTATTAAGGAGAAGCCCAGAACAAGCACTAAACTCATCAAGAGCCTTTTTAATAACACTTACAAATGTAGCATCCCCATGGCACATGACTAACAGGTCATCATCAAAACAAACATGTGACACTTTAAGGTTTTTACATCCAAAATGGTATTGAAACAAAGGCTCTCTGTCAATTTCTCTTTGCAGAATTAAGGAAAAGACCTCCATAATTAGAGTGCAAAGATAAGGGGAAATTGGATCCCCTTGTCTAAGTCCTCTCCTACCTTTGAAGTAACCAATCCTATCCTCATTAATGTTTAAGGTAAAAGCTGCAGTAGAAACACATTGCATGATCTAATACACCATTTTCTCAGGAAAAGCCAAAACCTTCAAGGACATTCTTTAGGAAATCCCAATTTATAGTATCATAGGCTTTTTGAATGTATATTTTAAAAGCCACCCTCTTTGGACCTCCTTTCCTGTTATACCCTCTCATGATTTCCTGAGTTAAAAGGATGTTATCTTGAATATGCCTTCTAAGAATGAATGCACTCTGATTGAAGCTTACAAGATTCCTAAAGGAAGCCTTAATTCTATTAGTAAGGACCTTACTAAGGCACCTGTAGAGCACGTTACAACATGCTATAGGTCTAAAGTCAATAACCTTGCTTGGGGTTTAAACCTTTGGGATCAAAGAAACAAAAGTAGCATTCAACTCCTCTAACATTTTCCCTGAAGAAAAGAATTCTCTGACAGCATTACAAGTATCCACATCAACAATACTCCAAGCTTTTTTGCAAAAAGCTGCAGTGAATCCATCAGGCCCAGGAGCTTTTGAATCATCTATGTCAAACAAAGCCCTCTTAATTTCAGTATCAGAGACATTAGTAATCATTTTATTAGCATCACCAACACTAAGCTTCCTTTTGAACAAATTTCCACTTGAATCAATACCTTTTATAGGGTAAGTAGAGCCAAGGAATTCCTCAAAGTGTTTCAGGAATAGATTAGGGATCTGATCTTGTTCATATGAATTCCCACTATCATCTCTTAAAGAGAAAACTTTTCTCTTATTACTTATACCTTTCAGAACTCTATGAAAGTATTTACTATTTTTTTCACCATCACACAACCATTTAATCTTAGCTTGTTGGTGTACAAACTTTTCCTCATCACTTTCAGCTTCACAAAATTCCTTTACTAATGTAGCTTCCTTCAGCCTCAGATTATGGTCAAAAGGATCAGCATCAATAGAAGTTTAGATTTCTTGAAGCTGTTTCCTCAAGAATTCCACTCTTTTGTATAAATTCCCCTTACTCCATCTAAGTCTATTAAGAGGAGCTTTCAGGCTTTTCAGTTTCTTCACCACTTTATACATTTTGTACCCTTGGATATTTTGATCCCATTTTTCTTTTATGATTGGAATGAACTCCTATTTGTTAGTAATATAATTGGAGAATCTAAAGGATTTAACTTTCTTCCTAATATTAGAAGGAACACAAAGAATAGCAGGAGAATGGTCAGAGATAATATAGGGAAGAAACTTAACATGAGCTTGAGGAAAACTTTTAATGAAATCTTCATTACTCATGACTCTGTCAAGCTTCTTCAAAACTCCAGTCATAATTCCTACTTTGGATTTGTGAAGGTTTTTGTCCATGCAAACTGGAGACTAGAACTAGAAATATCCTCTATTTCAATAGCATTAAGGCAGTCTTGAAATTCAACCATATCAGAATTTATAATAGAGGTTCCACAGGAGTGCTCATTAGGATTCAGAATAACATTCATGTCCCCAACAATACACCAAGGATTCCTATTAACATATATGTGATCATTAAGCAAAACTTTCCAAAGGTCTCTCCTCTCAGCTCCTTCATTTACAATATATATACAAAGGAAAAGTAGCACTTGAATTTAAACTTAGGAGCATTAATGATACAGAAAATGACTTGACTTGTCTTGTGCAGAATTTGGATATTAGTCTCACTGTCCCATCCAATCATAATTCTACTCCCTTTATTGCATACATCCATATTTGAAAACCATTCCCAGTCCTAGAAGACTTTATCATAAGTCTTTTGGAGCTTTTTACATTTAAGTCTTGTTTCCAAAATAGCACAAACCTGAATATGTTCACTAGATATTAAGGCCATCACTTCCTTTTGCTTATCAAGGGTATTCATCACCGTGATATTCCAGACACCAATTTTAAACTCCATATCTATCTTCATTTCGAACACTGCCCTCCATACTATTAACCTTATTTAAATCCATAAACTTTCCTGTTCCATTAGGGGTGTTGACAACATCTTCCTCCTCTACTCCCTTTAAACCTGCATTTCTTTCATTCTGCCTGTCTTTCTCCCATTTCTCTTTGAAGTAATTAACCATATCCTTTGACCAAGTCATTGATTCAATAAGATTAGGCTGCAGTTTCTTATTTAGAATTCATCAACAATCATTCTTTGAATTCATCAACAATCATTCTGTCTTTAAGTTAGTCCTTAATTCTTGATCATTATCTTCTGGAAGGGAGTTGAGAACAGAGAATTTGTTTGCAGTATTTCTAATCTCCTCCACTACTTTTTCTTTCACATTCCATTTATTATGTTGCACTTTACTATTATTTCCCCATTTTTCTAAATTTTCAGCATCCATTTGCCTCTTCCTGTATTCTTGCTTTTTATTATTATTCAGTCTACCCCTCCTATTACCATTGGTCTGCCACTGATAGGACTGACTAGTTTTAGCACTTTGGTTCCTTGCATTATTAATTCTATTATTTGAATTAGACCCTTGATACATCTCCTTTCTATTTTCCTTAAAATTACCACTGTTTTGATCCTCCTTGCCCTCCTTAGAGGTCTCAACTATTTTAGGATTATCTCTTCCACCATTGACTACTCCACCCTTATTGCTGTGTTTAACATCATGCCCAAACACCTAACAATGAACATAAACTGGCGGTTTCCAATCATATACCACTTTAACTATCTTATTTCCTTTAACAACATTGTTCTTATCTATATATTGAATCACAATTTCCTTCTTAAGTTCTTTTTCAGCAACCATTTCTACCAGAACTCTTGCAAATTCAAAACTTCTTATACCTTTGTAACACATAGTAGCTGTACTATTGTCCATCATTATATGCATTCCTAAGCTACTAGCAATAGCACTAATTCCATCAATAGACCATGCTTTAAGAGGGACATTGATAATCTTTACCCAAACAAGTAAGCATTTTGGTTCCAATTTCTCCATCCCCATTTCAGAACTCTACTTTTTAACAAACAATGGTTTACTTTTAACCATCCAATGCCCTTTTTCTAGAACAACATTCAAACCATCACTATTCTTGAATTTAAACACATACTGGCCATTCTTATGAATATTAATATCAGAGATACCAAATTTACTCCACATCCTTCTTATATTGTATCTAAGTTCATAAATGTTTATCACATGACCAACAAATTGACCACAGAGAGTAAGATTCCATCTTTCACTTCCCTTACTAACAAAAGCTTCTTCAAAAATCACTACTTCATTACCAGGCTCAGCAATCAAAGTAGGTATGTAATTTAGGTTTTTTGGTAATTCATCATCTTTCATAATAGTAGCATATGTTTTTAAGTACTGTATTTTCCCCATTAGGCTTTTCAATTGGTACAAAATTACCATTATCAAAGCACTCATTCACAGGATCAGTCTATGACTTTTGAGCATTTTCCTCATTCTCAATAACATCCATTCCTGCATTATTATTTATCATATCCTCTCTCAAATCATCACTCCTTTTCCTTACATCAGTTGGTCCTATACAACCATCCTTGCCTGATCCCTCACTCCCATTAGACTCTAAATCTTTCTCAGTATCATTCTCACAAACCTCTGAATTCTTCTTACTAGCATCATTCATTTTTGGAGCAGTTTTCTTGTTTGTTTTAGAATTGTAGATACTGTGAATAGAGTCCTCAAACCTTTTAGGTGCTTTAGAATTTCTTTTAGTCCTCATTTAGCAATTAGGGTTTATTCAAATTGGGGAAAATTATCAAACAATCAAAATTGATCAAAATTATGTCATAAAAACCATCCGAAAAACTCCTAAAACTAAATAAAAAACTGATCATCTATAAGAATTCCATAAGAGAGTAATTTCAATTTCAAATTGATTTTGGCGCCAAACTTGAAAGTGGTAGATTTCAGCTTAGTCGCTCAAATTTGATGAAACAAAGACCAAAATGTGCGGAATCAAAAGCTGAGTCAAATGCACTAATCAGCTTAAAAATCAGTACAGAAATTGGAAATGAATTGAAGGTTTTAGTGAATTTTAATGGTGAAAAATAGACGGAAAGGTTGTTGGACGAGAGAGAAAGTTTTGATTCGTTAATTTGATTTTAAGAAGGATGTAACCGGGTTTGGTTTTTATTCGTAAAGGAAAGGAAAGCTTTTTTAGAGTGCGTAAAAGCAAGGCATGGTATATTAAAGCTAACTTCTTTTTTGAGTTTTGGGGATTAATCAAATACTTGATATTTGATTGTGAACATTAGGGTTGTCGCATTCTTAACTTTGGTGGAGATTGGTGAATGGTGGAATAACATCTTTTAGTGGAGATTGATATTATTGGATTGATATCATTAGGGTTCTATTATTTAATTGTAAACATTTATTCTTGTTAGCAAAATCAAATAAACTAACAAAATAGATTCAGGGGATATATTTATATATATATACACGTTTATAAGTTTATCGGTATGTGATTTGGGTTTAAGAGGTTCTTTTTATCTGATACAAGCTTGGCGTTTTGGGACGCTCGTCATCAATAGTCGAAGATTTAGACATAGACTAATAGCTTTATGTTTGGAAGGAAATATATCTATCGTGTGGCATTATTGCCTATACGCGTGTTTAATTTTTTTCTTTCTTTATGGATTATTGCCTTTGTGTGTGTGAATTATTATCATGTGGCATTACTAACTCCTCTATTAGAAGACTCTTAAACGACTACACTTTCCCTGAAAGGTTAAATGAATGTTTAAAGATTGAGGATTTGAATAATTAATAATTGATTTTGATTTGTCAAATCAGGGGATGCTCGACCTGTTGAGGAAAATCACACCGATTTCTCAAATTTGGTCGAGAAACACGAGGGAGATAAGTCCCCGTTTTACCCTTGTTGAGCCTTTTTATTTGGAATTGTAATAGTATTAGTTTTGACATGAAGTCTCACCTGAGAGTAGAGAATGGGGATAGCATTAGAAAGGGGTTGACCTATATTGCGAGTAGTATAAGATCGAAAGAACGAGTTCAAGAAGGCTATGTTTGTATGCAAAGAGGGTTTTGATCATCTGGTTGAAATAAGACAATTTCCTCCGGAAGATATGGATATGCTCGAGTGGAATAAGTATGTAGACTCGGTCACAAATCCAAAGAATATCACTCAGGTAGAAATGAACAAGATCAATCAAAGCAAACAAGAATACTCAAGTGTTCTTAGAACGAGGTCATATACTACAAGCCGATTTGAAAACATATGTCATGATTAATACTCCCTCCGTCCTATATTAAGTGTTCAGTTTGACTTTTTGAGGTCTTTTTCATCAACTTTGACTGTAAATATTTGTGTTTGTGTTATATATTACTTAATGAAAATTATACCAATGAAAAATACATTTAAAACTCTATCACTTCATATATTTTGCATCAAGTATCATATAACATAAAAAGAAATAATTAAGGTCAACGATGCAAAAAAGACTTGAAAAAGTCAAACTGGACACTTAATGTGGGACGGATGTAGTATTTATTTAAGAGTTATTATATAGTGTTTTCATTTAGGTTTAACATATTAAGGGATAAATCCTCACCCTCTATCTTCATTTGATCCAATGATTAGGATTAAATAAATGTTATACACTACAAGGGCATTTTTGTTCATATATAAGATTTATTTTTCATAACCACTCATTTAAAACACACACACACAAACAAAAACTACATTTTTTTCGTCTTGACTTTTCTCTTTATCATATCTTCATCACGCTCATCACATAATACTATTTTTTTCGTTAATTCATGAACGATCATCTACTTTATGATTTCGTTAACATCAGGCTGATCTTCATCATGTTTTTTCGTCAGATCCTGTTTTTGATTCGTTAATTTGGGTGATTGATCTCAGTAAGCTTATTATTATCATCAATTGAAGTTATTGTGCTGAATTATAAGCTAATTGATTCATATTATTGTCAAATAATTAGGTGTTATGGATTTGATTGAAATGAGTGAATAATTATGTTTCATCGGATGTTGATCTTACAGCTAGGTACATTGAAGAGATCGTTGCTTTTGAGCATAGTGATGAAACACAAGTTGTTAATAGTATGCTATTTTTTATGATAGATCATTTGTTAGTCTTGATAAGCTATATAATCAAGCAGTTTTAAGTTCTGAATAAGTTATAATTTAGCATTTGTTTGAATTAAGGTGTTAAAATAAGCTGAATTCAGATGGTATTATCTTATAATTAGTATTTAGCAGTTTTTAACATGTGATATTTAACTTTGATTAATATTTTTCTAAATGAGCTTATTTGTTAAATATATCATATGTGTTATTACATGTGATATTTCATTTTTTTTATCAAACAGTGTATTTATTTTTTGTTCATCTTATTTTTCAGAGTTGAATGCGTTGCGTACTCCTGAATCATTTGTTATTCACTCTAATTTTGATATTCCTGGTGAAACTATTTATTATATTCCAAAAGTTCTTGTGAATGTTTTACTAGTTAAAGGCAATGTTTTTGATTCAATTGATGCTTGCATTATCACCTATATGAAGTATGCTGCAAAAAGCAGAGTTTGTAGTTAGGAAATCATGTCAGAAAAGATTGAGGAGTGGGGATGTAAAAGAAAAGTATCTATTGTGCAATAGCGAAGGTTGTCCTAAGGGAATACACGTAAACAAATAAGATTTAGAATACAGTGACAGACAGAAGAGAAGTTCAAACCTGCATATCACGGGTTGCAAAGTACGTGTTATGTTTGATTTAATTCCTAGTACTACAAAGTACAAGTTAAATGTTTTGGATACTATACATAATCACAAGCTTAAATGTGAAGAGTTCAAGCATTTATCAAAGATCAAGAGACAATTAACCTATGTTGAGCAAGTTTTTATTGTGAAAGCTGCTAGTGTTAATATCGGTGCAATCAGAGCTCATCACCTTTTAACCTTTATCAAGGGGTCGTATTTGCTTGTTCATGGTACTAAAGTCAATTTTAAAAACTTTTCAAAAATGTGAATTATTATAAAGGGGATAGTTGATGCGGATTGTTATAAACGCAAAAGTTTTACAACCCTCCTAGGCAGAGTACATAACTATTGTAGTGTAGTATAAGCAAGACATGGGGGGGGGGGTAATCGTTCTTAGGGGAACAATATGTAGTTCAAAATGTATGTCACTTAAGACTAATGATCGAGGGTTAATACATTATATCTTATGTTTTATTAGAAAGCTAGTAAATCAATATGTTTGAGAGGGAGAGGGTTAAGTAATCTAAACCACTCCTAATATGCAAGAAATGTAAAAGTGGCAAAAACTCTTATAAGGTAAAAAGCGTGTTCACTTAAGATGTACTACTCCCTAGTCACTCTACCTAATCTATCGCGTTGTCACTCCCTTGCTAGTGTAATGCGAAGTATTCCTAATTTGATTACGGGTTGGTCAATCCCACGTCTATGTGACCACCTATGTAGGCAACGTCTATCAGATGTCAAAGCCTACCCAATACTAAATCGCACGCAATAAAAACTCACCTAATTAACTACCTAAGACATAGGGTTCATTAACTAGTCACGTTTTAACCGAGGTACAAAATTATGCTAGTTTTCAATTACCTAATGTGCACACCACTAGCAAGAAGAAATAGATCAAATTTTATAACTATGTTTCATGCAATCCTAACCAACCACTAATCAATTTAGCTTAACTTGTTAACAATAAAAAAAGATAAACACGTAATCAAACAAGAAAAAATAATCATAATTGAATGATTAACGATCGAATAACTTAACTCAACGATACATGTGAGTTCTTGGAGTTCAAAGGACATAAAAAGCCTTAAAAATTGTCGAGAGTTTAGCTCCCAAAGACTCTTCAAAGTTTCACACCAATTTATGAAAACAATGAGAATATATATATATATATATATATATATATATATATATATATATATATATATATATATATAATATATTACATATATATATAGCATATACAATATATATATTACATATACATATATATATATATATACATATATATATAACATATACATATATATATATATATATAATATATATAAATATATATAATGGCATCTGAAAAACGCCGTCCGGTCAAGCTATGCTTGTGACGCCGTCAACTTCGTCATCGACAATCATGGTTTAATCTACCGCCTCAATCTGACTCGTCACATTGATATATACTATACATATACATAAAAATAATAATAAATATATATTGTATAATATATATAATGCATCTGACGTCGTCAAGCTATGCTTGTGACGCCGTCAACTCGTCATCGACAATCAGGGTTTATTCTACCGCCTCATTCTGACGTCGTCACATTTGATCCTGACAACGTCACTTGGTGACTCTGACGCTGTCACATAGGTCATCGAGGATATGTGAGATGTCAAAAATTGGTTTATTTTTTCACTTTCTGGGCACATTCACTGAAGGCGTCATGATGCGTGTCATGATCCTGATTCTTGTCTTTTTTCTTCATTTCTTCATCAAATCAAGCCCAAGTCACATGTATTTCTTCCATATGCTTCCCAAGTACCTAAAACACTAAAAGAAGCGATTTCGGACAATAAATGACCATGAAAAAACTACACTTGGATTTTGCTTGTCCCCAAGAAAATGAGCTTTCTATCTACTAAATAGTGAATTGAGGGGCATTTAACTTACTAAATTAATATAGTTTAAGGAACAACCGGTTTGACAATACACCTTTACCATTTTCAAGATCACAATAATATATACTAGCACCTCACATAAGTGTTTAGATTCTTTCATTTCTCGGGTGCATAAATGATATATAACATAATAAAAAACGGGTGAATGTACACTCACTACATGTCATAACATATAGATTACCATAAGCTTGATAAAGGATTAAACATCCGCCACTTTAGCATAAGTACCTAGAATTTACTATCAAAGAGGTCTTTTTTTTGCCTCAAAATATTAAGTCAAGCAAGGAAGCTTCGGTCATTATTTATTATTCGTTGTAATGGGCTAAGTAAGGGTAACGGGCTCATAAATGTAATCTAATATTGTATGTGTTTCGGGCATAAACCCAAGTTAACCCGAGCCCGACCCATTAGTATTTTCTAGTCAGCCCATTAGGCTTATAGAAGCCGGCCCAAGAAGCCTAAACCTAGGCGTCACCCTAGATTAGGAGAAACTATAAATACCCCTCTCTATACCATGGAGAGGGTGTTGGTGGTCTTACTTGTTTTATAAGTTAGTACAATCCACAATCTTTCCTTTCTCTCTCTATTTTCTTGTTAGGATCAAAAATATGGTGTCTATATGGAAATTACATTAGTTTTGGTTTAAGTTACAACACAAGGACTAAAAGTGTAATTAGTCCAAAGTGTCCTTGTGTTTTACCTATAAATACTCCCCTCTAATCAATATTAGAGGGTGAAGCTCACATTTGTAATTTCCCTTTCATTTTTCCTTTTAATAAAACTTGAAAATTAAATAAAGCTCTCTCCTCTCCATTATGGCTTATTCATATTTTGAGATTCCCTGACCTCCCGAGATCGTGAATCATGAAACCTCACAAGTGGTATCAGAGCTGCAGGAGCGATTCGTGATGTTTTTATGCTTATTCGGTTCAGCTTATTCCAGCTTATTTGAGCTTATTCTAGTCCAGATTCAGTCAGATTCGATCATAAGATGTGGTTTAATTGCGGATTTGATCATTTTTGTAGTCAAACTCGACAGTTGACTGGTCAAAGTTTGTTAGTTTTGGTCAAAGTTTGTTAGATCTGGTCAAACTACAAATTCAGAAGTCAAATTTAGTAGCCTTAGTCAAACTCGGAACTTAAACTGCTTATTTCAAAAATGGATTCCGAAATTGTTTTTTTATCAAGAATGGAAAAGAAAAGAAAGTGTTTACAGATCTATGTTTTATCTGCTACAACAAATACAACAACCACTTTGTACCGAATTTGCACCAAAGACTCGGTTACAATTTCTATGCCAAAAATGAGAACCGATATCGAAAATCCATTTCTAAACTCAGTTAGAGTTTCTTTACTGAGTTTCTAAACTCAGTTACAATTTATTTACTGAGTTTCTAAAACTCGGTTACTACCGTGTTGAACCGAATCTACAACAACAGCCTCAACAACTCATTACAGCAAAACCAAACTATCCTAAATTCCCATCCTCCTCAAACATCTCACATACCTCATCTCTGCAACACAATAACACTCAAAACACAAACAAAAAAATAATACGATCTCATATTTCTCCTTTTTCGTGTTTTACATAAAAGTTATGACCCTTACAAGATCAAGAACACGATAGAAGTATTCATCATCGATCTGTGTCAAGAAAATAAACTCTTCTTTAATGTCTGAAAATAAAGAAGACACAATAACAAATTTGTTGTGTGCCCTCTTTGTGTTTCGATTCAAGAACAACACAAGAAATGAAAGAAAAACCTACCGTAGACCTTATCATAAGATCCTGAAGCCAAATCGAACCAAAAATGGGTTGTTGTTTGTGTGTTTGTTCACGGGTGATAAGTAGATTGAGTGTCTTGTGTGTGGTTAGAGTTATTCTTGTGTGTGGCAAAAAAGCAAGAGACGGATTTGGTTTATGTCTGCTTTGAAAGAGACGTGTGAGATGGGGGCGAGTGTTATGAAAATAATAGTAGGGTTAGGGTTGTGTTGGTGTTATAAGGAGTAGGGTTATAAAACCGGGCCAACATATACCGAATTTGTCATTGGGCCGGGTAGTTTGTTACAAAGACTGGACGAGTATTAACAAATAATGGGTTTACACCGAATTTAATGTTGGGCTTGCACTTTGAATTAAATGGACCTAGTCGAGTGTTTAACTAGAATGTGTGTTATGAGGTTTATACAGAAATGAATAGATAAATAAAAATGGGCTGCAAAATTGGGCTGACAGTTATGAATTGGATTGCGATTTCTTAATTGATGGGCTAGACTATTGTGGCTAAAATGCAAAAACAAAAACATCACTTATTGCTTAAAATGATCCGGATAAAAGATTTACGAAAAATGTTCAAAAGGCTAGTCTCGGGATTTAAGCGCAAGAATTGATTACGAGGATGATTCGTTATCATTTATTTGAAGTTGAAGTGGAATTTCACGGATGCGTGTACTTATCAAACTTTAAAAGTCGATGTGCTTGGATGTGAATTGTAAAGATAACTTGTTCTGAAGCTTATAACCGGTGATGATGAACACTAGACAAATCTAGAGCAATGTGGATCTATATAACGCAAGAAGTTTGTGCTCAATGCATAACATTTGCTATCACTTGAAGGATACAAATTGTAAGTGCATTAGTTGTCTCAAATATTTTGAGGATTATCAAGAGACTTAGATATAATGCATCTGACGTCGTCAAGCTATGCTTGTGACGCCGTCAACTCGTCATCGACAATCAGGGTTTATTTCTACAGCCTCATTCTGACGTCGTCACATTTGATCCTGACAACGTCACTTGGTGACTCTAACGCTGTCACATAGGTCGTCAGGGATATGTGAGATGTCAAAAATTGGTTTATTTTTGCACTTTCTGGGCACATTCACTGAAGGCATCATGATGCGTGTCATGATTCTGATTCTTGTCTTTTTTTCTTCATTTCTTCATCAAATCAAGCCCAAGTCACATGTATTTCTTCCATATGCTTCCCAAGTACCTAAAACACTAAATGAAGCGATTTCAGACAATAAATGATCCTGAAAAAGTGTATAAAATTACACCTCATCAAATATTCCTACACTTGGATTTTGCTTGTCCCCAAGAAAATGAGCTTTCTGCCTACTAAATAGTGAATTGAGGGGCATTTAACTTACTAAATTAATATAGTTTAAGGAACAACCGGTTTGACAATACACCTTTACCATTTTCAAGATCACGATAATATATACTAGCACCTCACATAAGTGTTTAGATTCTTTCATTTCTCGGGTGCATAAATGATATATAACATAATAAAAAATGGGTGAATGTACACTCACTACATGTCATAGCATATAGATTACCATAAGCTTGATAAAGGATCAAACATTCGCCACTTTAGCATAAGTACCTAAAATTTACTATCAAAGAGGTCTTTTTTTAACCTCAAAATATTGAGTCAAGCAAGGAAGCTTCGGTCATTATTTATTATTCGTTGTAATGGCCTAAGTAAGTGTAACGTGCTCGTAAATGTAATCTAATATTGTATGTGTTTCGGGCATAAACCCAAGTTAACCAGAACCCGACCCATTAGTATTTTCTAGTCGGCCCATTAGGCTTATAGAAGCCGGCCCAAGAAGCCTAAACCTAGGCGTCACCCTAGATTAGGAGAAACTATAAATACCCCTCTCTATACCATGGAGAGGGTGTTGGTTGTCTTACTTGTTTTATGACTTAGTACAATCCACAATCTTTCCTTTCTCTCTCTATTTTCTATACTATTTTCTCTCTCTAAATTTCTATATTCTATTTCTCTCTCTATTTTCTATAAAGATTATGTGAAGTGAATATGTAAGGTAAGTATTGGGATAACATTTGGTATCAATCGCCACAGGGGTGATTTAGTTATGGGTTCGTGTGGTTTTACATTTTTTCTGTTGTTCGATTTTTTTTCTTTTTTGATACTATAAGAGTGATTTTGATCCTCCTTTTCATTCAAGGTTTATCTTGTCTAAGGTTTATAAGGTATTAAGATTTATTTTTAAATTTGTTAGTTTTGATATTTTATGTTTTTATCATTCTCGTTAAAACTTTTGGTTTAAAAAGTGGTACATCGAAATCTGCTGTTATCAAAATTAGTTTGAAAAGTTGTCAGAATTAAAACACATAGTACACCGAGAATGAAATAGTACTACCAGGAAAAAAAAGGACACCGAATTTACAAATAACTATTCCGAATTTGTTATTCAGATAAGCTAGTACATCGAGAAGCCGTACATATACTGACTTAGGAAAAGGATAAAACAAAATGAGTCCTAGCTCAGTTGGTTTGTGTGGTTGTGTTAAGAGTTGATACAGAAGGTCTTATGTTCGATTCCTAATTGTGGCACTTCCATGTTATTTTTTTAATATTCTGAATTTATAAGGGTTTATTATTCCGAGATTGTCTTATATCACTTGGTTGAGGCTTTGGTGTGTTGCTAAGAGGTTCCGAGTTCAATTCTAGGCAAAAGGCATATTTTTTTTCTTTACCGAAATTGTAGTACTTTCACTTAATTATTGTAAGGTTGAACGAATTTTGTAATAGGCAAAATGTTAGATAATTTCCGTTTGTAACTTTGATCGAATTTGCTACGAAGATTTGTCTGAGAAGTTTGTTTGAGATACAATACCGAAATTTGCCTTGTCCGAGATCCTTTTGTCCGAAAAATAGTTCCATCCGATATCGAGCAACACTTGTCGAAATTGACAAACTCGGAAGAAATCGAGATTTATTACCGAATTTGTTACAGAATTTTTTACAAAATTTGTTACCGAATTTGCTTAATCAAATTTGTTAATCGAACTTGTAACATCAAAACAAAACCACAACACAACTTTATCATCTTAAGATCCAAAATCATTTTCACTTCATAACAATCAAATCAATCATCATGACTACTCCAATCACAACATCCACAATAGACAGTCAAATGCATAACAACATAATGGCAACCGGTTCAAGGGATCGTCCACCAATGCTTGCAACGAGAAGATATGCACAGTGGCAATCACGTTTCTTAAGATACATTGATACAAGACCAAATGGTGATGCCATGAGGAAATGCATTCTTGAAGGTCCTTACACTCCTTCTACTGTCATAATTCCAGCTTTACCAGCAATAGATGATTCTTTAGAAGTTCCAGAATGAACAACAGTTGAGACAATCTTGAATATGTCTCCTGAAAACAAAGAACATTATCAATCAGAAAATGAAGTAATTCATTTGCTATTGACTGGAATTAGAGATGAAATCTACTCAACTGTTGATGCTTGCAAGACAACTCATAACATGTGGATAGCTATTGAAAGACTACAACAAGGTGAATCTCTTAACATTCAAGATGTCAAGACTAATTTGTTTTGGGAGTTTGGCAGATTCACTTCTCATGATGGAGAGTCAATAGAGTCATACTACTCCAGATTTTACAAGATGATGAATGAAATGATAAGAAACAACTTGATAGTTGCTACAATGCAAGTCAATGTTCAGGTTCTTCAACAACTTTAACCAGAATGGTTAAGATTTGTGACAATTGTCAAGTAACATCATGACTTAGATACAGTATTATATCATAAGCTCTTTGACGTTCTAAAACAGTATCAAAAGGAAGTTAATGAAATCCGTGCTGAGAGAATAGCCAAGAATACAAACCTATTAGCACTTGTTGTTGTTGCTCAACAATATCTAGATCCTTATTATCAAGCACCAAAATCTCACAAATCATATGCACCACCATCAAAACAATCATCTTCCACCAGATCTAATGCATCTACCAAATACAAAGGCAAAGAGATAGCCAAACCAATCACCCCTCCATCCGAGTCAGCTTCTGAAGAAGATAGTGATCCAGAACAAGCTTAGAGAGATAAGGATATGCAGAAAAACTTGGCACTCATTGCAAAGTACTTCAAAAAGATCTACAAACCTACCAACAACAACATCAGAACTTCTTCAAACTCCAGAAATAAGAATGTGGATACTTCTCCAACGTACACGAATGATAATCAGACTGAGCAGTTTGGGAATCAGAGGACAGTGACTATTGCTGGGGCTAGGGAGACTGTAGCCTGTCCGGTAGTGCAGCAGACTGGGATACAATGTTTTAATTGCAAGGAATTTGGTCATTTTGTTAAGGAATGCAGGAAACCAAAAAGGGTAAAAGACTACACTTATCACAAGGAAAAGATGTTGTTGTGCAAACAAGCTAAGAAATGTGTTCTATTATAAGCAGAGCAAGCTGATTGGCTAGAGGACACGGATGAAGAGATCAATGAACAAGAATTGGAAGCACATTGATGTGTTTCAAAAGCTTTAAATTTATAATACTAGATAAATAGACCAAAACACACGGGTAAAAGTATAACCCACGTATGTAGTATAATATTCTTAGGTAAGACCAGGTCATTCCACGGGATTTGGTATTCTAAGAAAAAGTTGATAATATTACGAAAAGAGGATTATCTTATAGACTGTCACAGATCTAAAGATAATAATTAAAATTCAAGATATAAAGGAATGTTTGGTTGGGAAACAAAAGTAGAAATGGATAAACTTGGATAGATAATCGGTTCATGAATTTAAATATAATCGATTAAAGAAACGGTTAGATTACTTAAAAGATCATCTATTTGTTATAATCAAAAATCCTTTCGGCCTTTACTTTTGATTATAAAAATGCTTTAAGTTTAATTCAAGTTAGGAAATAATAAATATAAACTTTCTTAACCAAGTTCATTAGCCATATGGTTAAGCATTAAACCTTTTTATGCTCGGGTTAATAATCATTTTGTTAGCCAATCCTCACAAAGCTAAAATCTAGTGTCATAGACAAACAACTTAAAAATAAAGCATATAGCCGGAGTCTTTCGACCTATATCCGAACTAGTATGATGATCAAATTACTATTAAAGAATCCAGGTAATAAAACATCAAGCTTATATTTAGTAAATTCTAAAATTCAACAGTTTATCCAAGTTTAATCCATATCACCCATATATTCCCAAACCAAACATGTTAGTCTACTCCATATTGATAAGAACAACAAACAAAACAAGTATGATTGATTCAAAAGTCATGTTATAGAAATAGAGAAACATATTTATACCAAAATCAAGTAGCAAATATTGCTCCTGCTTATAAGGTTTTTCTTCGAACGGAGATTACAACGATTTTGCAAATTCAACTATAATAACAATAACAACTTCTAACACCACCTTCTTAAGATCAAATTGTACTTCCATTCCACTAAAACCTGGAATGTGATGAAGAACAAGAGTTGTTCTTTAACAATTCCCTAACTATAATTCCCTAACTAGTGATTGTAGGTGTAGTGAAGAGAAGAATGATTGAATTAATTCTTTGAGGATAAAATTTTGTCCTCTATTTATAGCTAAACTCTCATCATCAGTTGGAGGAGTTGGGCAAGCCAAGAGTTGCTCAATAATGGCAATAATAATGATTTCTATGTAACTGTCAGGAAAGTGCGCCACACTTTAGAAATTGTACGCTGCACTTGGTGCTGAATTAAATGGCATTCATTTCGTTTAGAAGTACGCCACACAAAATAAATTATGCACCACACTTTGGCTTTAATCATTAACTCCTCTTTAATTTCTCTTCTAGATTCTTCTTGTAATGACCGTTTGTTGGGAATTACGTTTTCCTAACTTAGTACCGATAGTGAAATAGTTAGTACCGACGGTTATAGTTAGTACCGTTAGTATTAGTTTGTAATAGTTAGTACCGACAGTACAAACTAGTTAGTACTGGTCGTGATAGTTAGTACCGTTTAAGAGATATGATTGAGATATATTAGGAAAAGATATGCATTGATTATGAGCATTATCTTCTACGCGTTTTGTAAGTCAGTTAGGGTTTATCCTTGGTTTATAAAAGGATCCCTACGACATTAGAAAAGTACATATCTCATATCTCACTCACACGCATATCATATCTCTTATCATTAGTTAGGAATCTGTAATCATTCTGCAGATCAATATAAAGAATAGTTATTGTTATTCTTCTTAGCATTATATGTTAGATTCCGCATAACATATAAGTGTTCATAGTCATTGTTTCTCCTATAATCATTGTGGAACTATCCATAGTGGTTATAATCCTTACCAGGCTATAAGATCTATTGAATTGGGATCCACAAGTGGTATCAGAGCCTGTGAGAAACTCTGAGTAAGAAGAACAAACAAATCCAGTTATACATCTCCATCCTACAAAACTAAACATGTTTGGATTAAAAGATGAAATTCCACCACTACCACCACCTCCACCATCATCATCACAAACACCAACACAACAAACTCCTCATACATTATCAACCATCAAACTGCCTATTCTCAAAAAGGGAAAATATGATATATGAGCTATGAAAATGGAACATTATTTGGCCCATACAGACTATCTAATCTAGGAGGTTATACAAAATGGGAATGGTCCTGTATCAATCACTACAGATACACAAGGACAAATTAAGGTTTTGCCTCTCAGAATTGCAGAAGAAATTGTAACCAGAGAAAGAGAGAGAAAAGCAAGGACTACTTTGCTTATGGCTCTACCAGAAGATCATCTTGCTAAATTTCATAAGATGACTGATGCAAAAGAGATGTGGGATGCCATCAAATCTAGATTTGGTGGAAATGACGAATCCAAGAAGATTGCAAGAAGTTTTATATCTTGAAGCAAACAGTTTGAAGGTTTTCCTAACTCAAAGTAAGGCTTCATAAAGGCTAATGACAGGTTTCAAAGTCTTCTGAGTCAATTGGAGATTCATAGAGCAGGTGTATCCATTGAGGATGTAAATCAAAAATTCCTAAGATCTCTACCTTTTGCCTGGTCACAAGTTTCCTTAATTATGAGGACCAAACCAGGAGTGGACAGTCTCAGTTTTGATGATCTGTACAATAATCTAAGAGTCTTTGAGAATGATGTAAAAGGCTCTACTGCATCATCTTCTAGCTCGCAAAATGTAGCATTTGTCTCTGAGAACACCAACAGTACTAATGATGTTAGTACCGCTTATAGTGTTTCCAATACTTCTGGTCAAAATCCACAGTATGAACAAACATCATCATACTCCTTGCTTGCTAATCAATCAAGTTGTCCTCAACTGGATCATGAGGACTTAGAACAGCTTGATGAATATGACCTTGAAGAAATAGGAAGAAATGGACTTGAAGTGGCAAGTGGCCATGATCTCAATGAGAATGAAAAAGTTTTACAAAAAGACTGGTAGAAAGCTACAATTTGATGCAAAAGAACCAGTTGGCTTTGATAAAACCAAAGTTGAATGCTACAATTGCCACAAGACAGGGCATTTTGCTAGAGAGTGTAGAATCAAGGGAAATCAAGATAATAGGAGGAGGGATGCATGGAACTCTGGAACTAAGGATGGGAGCAGAACTGGAAAGAAGGAGGACTCTAAAGCATTGGTGACCATTGATGGAGAAGGTGTAGATTGGACCAGTCACTCAGAAGAAGATGAAGATTATGCTTTGATGGCTTGCAACAGCTCAGAATCAGACACAGAGGTAACTTCCTGTTCAAATAAGTGTAAAGAGTCTTATGCTAACCTTAAAAAACTGTATGATGCTCAGAGAGAACAACTTAGTGATGCAAGCATAGAAATAAAGGCATATACTCAAGGTCTAAAGAAAGTTGAAGCACAGTTAGTTGCTCATCAACAAGGTCAACTTTGGTATGAACAAAAGATAAAATTTATGAAGATAGATTTAGATGATAAAACAGATGTTCTAACATACCATAAGAAATTGCTAGTAGAAGCTTAAAAAGAAAAAGAAGATTTAAAAGCTAAAGTAGAAAAATGGCATAACTCTTCTAAGAATCTTAGTAAACTACTTAATACCCAAATGAGTGCTAATGATAAGTTTGGGCTTAGGTATGGGGATCACAGATATGATGGTATTTTGAGCTATGAAAATGAAGTTTTACAAAGTATTTTTATGAATAAGGAGAGTGAGTTGGAAAAACAACCCGTATATGATAGGTTTGTTACAGCAGGAGGAATGCATGATGTACCCCCACCCATGACACGGAATTATATGCCCTCTGGACCTGATATTGAAGTAGATTACTCATAATTTACATATGGTCCAAAATAGACTCAACCTAGTAAATCTGAATCCTAATCAAGTGAATTTGATACCTGTGAATCTAACATTAGTACAGAACCCTCTGAATTAGTGTCTGAACCAGTTGTCAATGAATCTAATGAAGAATGTCAACCTAAGGTCTGGTCTGATGCTCCTATCATTGAGGAGTATGAATCAGATAGTGAATATGAGTATGTGTCTATACCAACAAAACAACAAGAAACACCTAGTTTTGCTATCCAGCAAGTAAA
The DNA here is from genome assembly GCA_026074375.1 of Tanacetum coccineum. Taxonomy (NCBI): domain Eukaryota; kingdom Viridiplantae; phylum Streptophyta; class Magnoliopsida; order Asterales; family Asteraceae; genus Tanacetum; species Tanacetum coccineum. Next base: position 67,970 of record BQNB010004464.1, on the reverse strand, counting down.
AACTCCTAGGGAAACTGTTAAGAATCAATTCACACATAGTCAAAAACCTAAAGTTGACAAGAAAGAGTTGGGGTATGGGTTTACTGTAAGATCATGTTTTGTATGTGGAAGTCTTAATCATTTAATCAGAGATTGTGATTTCCATGAGAAGAAGATGGCTAGAAAAGCTAAATTAAACAATGGGTGGAACAGAAAGTCTAGTCAAAGGGAGATAAGGCAAAATTGGAACAATGTGCAAAGAGTGAATAAACAAAACCAATTTGTTCCTTCAGCAGTACTAACTAGAACTGGCAAAATTCCAGTTAATACTGCCAGAACTAGCGGTACTAAAAATGTTAGTACTGCTAGGCAAAGTTTTAACAGACAGGCAGTACTAACTAGTACTGCTATGAAAATTAATACAGTTAAGCCCATTGTGAATAGAATTAGACCAGCAAATGTTTTTCACAAAACTCATTCACCATCTTTACGGCCTTTCAAGAAGACAACAGTACTTAGCACAAATTTTTCAAAACAAAAAGTTAATAATGTTAAGGTAAATGCAGTTAGTGCTGTTGGGGGAAAAAGGGAAACTGCTGTTAAGCCCTCAGCAGGTTATAATTGGAGACCATAAAGATACAACTGGCACAATGTCTCCAAATACAATGGTGGATCCAGTCTTAGAAATTGTTACACTTTCAAAGATCCACAAGGCAGACTCAAGCCCAAACAGGCTTGGGTCCCTAAGAGAATCTAATCTCTTTTATTTGATGTGTAGGATTATCCACATAGAGCTTTAAAGAATAAAGGAATTGTTGATAGTGGATGTTCCAGGCACATGACTGGAAACAAGGCCTACCTTGCTGAATTTCAAGACTTTAATGGTGGCCATGTTGCTTTTGGAGGTAGTAAAGGTTACATCACTGGTAAAGGTAAAATAAAAACTGGAAAGTTAGATTTTGAGGATGTGTGCTTTGTGAAAGAACTTCATCATTTCAATCTCTTTTCTGTGTCACAAATGTGTGACAAAAAGAAGAAGGTTTTGTTTACTGACTCTGAATGTCTTGTTTTGTCTCCTGAATTTAAGTTACTTGATGAACATCAAGTATTACTTAAAATCCCCAGACGAAATAATATGTACAGTTTCAATTTAGAGAACATTGTTCCTTCTGGAGGATTGGCTTGTTTAATTGCAAAGGCCACAATTGTTGAATCTAACAAATGGCATAGGAGGTTGGGTCATGTTAACTTCAAAAACTTAAACAAACTTGTAAAGGGAATGGAGTCAAGCCAAAGCAATTTAAGAGGAGAAGGAGAAGGGTTATAGTTAAGGATATTGAAGAAACTGACAGACCTAGGCCTACTTCAACAAGATCACTTTTGACATTAAAGCCTCTTCCAAAGATTGATCCAAAAGACAAAGGGAAGAAGAAAATAGAAGAGGAAGATGAATCTGAAAGTGAATCTGATGGTATTCCTGAAGCTGAGAAGAAGTTTAAACAGCTTCCAGTGATGAAGAAATGGCTAGGAAAGTACAAGAAGAGTGGGAAGGTGAAGAGGAAAGAAAAAGATTAGCTGAAGAAGAAGCTACCAATGAACCTATTCATAAGAAATATGATGACATAAAGGCAAGAATTGAGGCTGTAGACTTCTGGCTGAGAAGCTTCAAGAAGAAGAAAGAGAGCAATTCACAATAGAAGAAAGAGCAAAATTCCTTCATGATACAATTGCTGCTTAAATAAAATTCCTTGCTCAACAAAGATCAGAATCTATCAGGAACAGACCACCTACAAAGAATCAACTAAGAAATCAAATGATGACCTACTTGAAGCATGTAGGGAACTTCAAAGCATTTATGATTTGGAAATCCAAGAAGTTATGAGGAAACTACAAGGCTCTTGTTTGGAGAAAAGATTAAGAGGGTCAGATGAAGATTCATTTTCGTATTGGGTCTGCTCCAAGATGAAAGATGATCAAAAAGTGATGAAAAAGGAATTGATTCCTCTAAGAATGAGTAGTCAATGAGGAAGATAAAGAAGAAGAGGTACTAAGAAAAGGAAGGAATGTCATATCAAATAATTGCAAGGAAAGGCAAGAGAAACAAATCTGATTGTTGATAGTAAGGCTGAACATAAAAATACTGAAGATTGTTAAATTTGAAAGTATCTTAGACTGTGAGATAATGTGTGAAGAATTCAGTTATTGCTAGATGGTAACAAGGTATCTTCCACCAGATGGAGATTATCTTGTTATCTACAAAGCCAATGGGAATTTCAGGGCTTTCAACTATCTCATGGAAGTACTTCATATTTTTGATAGGCAAGATCTATTTCATCTGTATGACTTGATAAGAGATCAGTTCTCAGAAGTTACATTAGATGGATTTGAATTGATTCTTTAGGGAGATTTGAAGATTATGATGGAATCCTCAACAGAAGGGAATGAACAAAGTGACTTCTGGAGTGGTCAACAAGATTGGAAGATTGTCACATGGAGGTTGTATATTCATGTGGTTTGGAGTCTGGATATACTGGGAGTTTAAGGATGGAATAGTTATTCCATATGTTGGTTTAAAGAAGGATACCCTCTATCAAAAGATTTGATGCCAAAGGATGCTTGATTTGGTTCTGGAAGTTGAAAGAGAAAGTGTAATGTTGCTCTTGATTTTTAAGGTTTATTAAGCAAATAGATAGTGAAGAATGAGGTTTGATGGAATTGAGAAGGGTTTGAGTGTTGGCTAACCACATAAACAAATGGTCATTGTTCACCATGCTTAACAGGAATAAAGAACTGGCTAGTCATAAGCAAACGGTTTTGTGGTAAAGACTTCTCAAATCCGTTTATGGGTTGACAAATTTACCAAAAATTGTAAGGGTTTTCAACTCCCTTACTTTATTGGTGAAGAGTGGCTAGTCCATGAATCAAAAAGTTTATTGGTAAAGACTAATCAAACTGTTGATAGCTGATAGTTTGCTAAAACTATATGGTTTATCAATGCTCATGTTATGGCAATGAGAATTGGCTAGTACAAAGCTAATGGTATTTGGTAAAGACAAATCAATTCCGTTGATGGTTGACAGTTTACCAAAAACTGTATGGTAATTAACTCACCATGTTTTTAAAATGAAGAGTTAAAATGAAGAGTTAACTATCTCAGAGCAAACGGCTACTGGTAAAGGAACATCAAATCCGTTAATGGCTGGTAGTTTGCCAAAAACTACAAAGCCAACTTAGTTGGATTGTTGCTGAAAAGATGTTGCTGTGTTGCTGAGAAGACAAAGTTGCTGCTGAAGATGGATAGTGTTTAAAAGATCAAGAAATGTTAAAGTGTTTGGATACATCCTCTATGAGCTTAAGAAGATAAATCTGAAGAAACATGAAGTTAAAAGAGTTCAACATTCATGTTTAAGGGAGGATTGTTGGGAATTACGTTTTCCTAACTTAGTACCGACAGTATTAATAGTTAATGTTAAGTACTGATCAGTTAGTTAGTACCGATAATGGAAATAGTTAGTACTGTTTAAGAGATATGTATGAGATATTTTAGGAAAAGATATGTATTATCTTTTACGCGTAATGTAAGCCTGTTAGGGTTTATCCTTGGTCTATAAAAGGATCCCTCTTCGCATAGTTAGATACGAGCTCAATATATCTCATACAAATCATATCTCATAGTTAGTAATCTGTAATCACTCAAAGTAGATTAATAAAAATTATTATTTAGTTTTTCATTGTTCTTCTTAATACTTGTGTTAAGATTCCGAATTAACACATAGTATTCATAGTCAGTGTTTCTACATAGTCAAACTGTATTTATACATCTTGGCTATCATCCTTAATAGGCTGCAGAGATCTATTCAGTTTGGGACTCACAATCTTGTTGTTAGGATTGGATTTTGAGTTTACAAATAGGTCTAGGGTAATAGTTAATAAGTTTGAATTTGCTTTTTGAAGTTAAGCTAATTTGATTATTTTTTTTTGCTCTAAAAATAGCTTTTTGTCTTTTCAAAATCTAACAAAACTCATATCCTACTGAGTAATTCAGTTGATTTCAAAAGCCTTTCTCTTAGAACTATTGTTTTCCAAACTTGGTTTAAAAAGCATTTTAAGTAGTATTTTGGTCATAGTTTAAGTTGGTATAAGCTAGGTAGTCTTAAGTGTTATCTGGCTTAAAGATAATTAAGCTTAAAACAGCCCTTAAGGCCTGTTTGGATTTCAGTCTAGGTAAAAGCTTATTTGTGATATTCAGCTTATGGCTTGGTCTTTTGAGCTTATTTCTTTCATTAATCAGCATATTAGGTGTATGACTAGGATTAAAATTAGCTTAAAGTCTTTTAGTGATAGCTTAAATTAGTTGTAGCCTTTAAGAAATTTTGAAAAAGCCAAAAATATAAGTAGTAGTAATCTGTTTGCTTTGTTAAGCTATTTCTGGCTTATTTTCTTGTTTTCAATTAAGCTGTTCTCACAAAAAAAAATAAAAAAATTGCATAAAGCAAGGCCTGGGACTCGAACCCACGACCTTGCCCTCACACACACATAGTCTTACCGTTTTGATTCATTAGCTCATCCATTTTCTTTTCCTTTCATTAAAGTCTTATACACATTTTAGTTTTTAGCTTTTAAAATAAGCCGTAGCTTATTAAGGCCATTTCCCAGCTTATTAGTTAAGCTGGGCGTTTGCTTTTATTTTTCTCTTATTCCTTACATCATTTAGCACTTTTTGTGATTTTTCTGGATTTTTCGCATTAACAGTTTAATTTTTATCATTTTTCTTAGTTTAAAATTTTCTAAAATCAATAAAAAATAGAAAAATAATTTTTAAAAATACAAAAAAATAGTTTTTAGATTTAGAATAATTACTTTAAGGTTTACATGCATTAAAATCATTTTTGTCATTTTTAGATTTTTAATTTCATTTTTAAGTTTTTAATTTAGTTTTTATAAAATAGGATTTTATTATAAAAAATAGTTAAAAATAGTTTTCTGAGTTTTTATCATTCCTTAGATTTTTCTAGAGTTTAAAATCATTTTTTAGAATTTTTAGGAATTAATCTGTTATTTTCTAGGATTTTTAATCATTAAATTAGCTTTTAATTCATAAATTTTTTTCAAAAATAATAATAAAAATAATTTTCTTTATCTTAAAATTTTACTTTGTCTTAATTTAGGTTTAGATATTAAATTTGCATTCATAGGCTTAAAATTTAGTATAGTTGCTTATTTGTCGTGTTTTCTTCGTACCCGTTATTTGTTTTCGTGCTTAATTGTTTTCTTTTGCTTATTTTAATTGTTGTAGAAATAGATAATCAAATCAATCTTTGTTACCAATTCAAATCATTGTCCGAACAACAAACGTGGTCTCAATTTCATAAATCGTTGGGGAATAACGACCCGGGAATCATACTTCCCGGTTAATATACGTATTATATTATTATATATTATCGTGTGATTTTTCTAACTACCTTTGTCCTCAAGGATAGTTTGGGGAATTTCATATTATTTTATATTTTATTAATACGTGTATAGATTTTAACGAATCAGCTGTTCAACACGAATTCTTGCTCAATAAACCTACATGGAGAATCTACCGAACAAAATATCAAGGGAGTTTCTCATTCTAATTCTTTTAATTCCTGTTTTTAATGTTTTATCTATACAACAAGGACATTGTATAATTCAAGTGGGGGATGGGAATTAGAATGTATATTTGTCCTATTTTTCACACTAAAATGCTTAAATTATGCTCAAATTTAATTTTTTTTCAAGCATACTTTTATGAAATTACTTGATTATATGCCCTCTGGACCTGATATTGAAGTAGATTACTCACAATTTACATATGGTCCAAAACAGACTCAACCTAGTGAATCTGAATCCCAAACAAGTGAATTTGATACTTGTGAATCTAACATTAGTACAGAACCCTCTGAATTAGTGTCTGAACCAGTTGTCAATGAATCTAATGTAGAATGTCAACCTAAGGTCTGGTCTGATGCTCCTATCATTGAGGAGTATGAATCAGATAGTGAAGATGAGTATGTGTCTATACCAACAAAAGAACAAGAAACACCTAGTTTTGCTAACCAGCAAGTAAAAACTCCTAGGGAAACTGTTAAGAATCAGTTCACACATAGTCAAAAACCTAAAGTTGACAAGAAAGAGTTGGGGTATGGGTTTACTGTAAGAGCATGTTTTGTATGTGGAAGTCTTAATCATTTAATCAGAGATTGTGATTTCCATGAGAAGAGGATGGCTAGAAAAGCTGAGTTAAACAATAAGTTGAGTAGGAACTCTGGTCAAAGGGAGATAAGGCCAATATGGAACAATGTGCAAAGAATAAATAAACAAAACCAATTTGTTCCTGCAGCAGTACTAACTAGAACTGGCAAAATTCCAGTTAATACTGCTAAAGCTAGCGGTACTAAAAATGTTAGTACTGCTAGGCAAAGTTTTAACAATCAGGCAGTACTAACTAGTACTGCTATGAAAGTTAATACAGTTAAGCCCATTGTGAATAGAGTTAGACCAGCAAATGTTTTTCACAAAACTCATTCACCATCTTCAAGGCCTTTCAAAAAGACAACAGTACTTAGCATAAATTTTTCAAAACAAAAAGTTAATACTGCTAAGGTAAATGCAGTTAGTGCTGTTGGGGGAAAAAGGGAAACTGCTGTTAAGCCCTCAGCAGGTTGTAATTGGAGACCACAAAGATACAACTGGCATAATATCTCCAAATACAATGGTGGATCCAGTCTTAGAAATTGTTACACTTTCAAAGATCCACTAGGCAGACTCAAGCCCAAACAGGCTTGGGTCCCTAAGAGAATCTAATCTCTTTCATTTGATGTGCAGGATTATCCACATAGAGCTTTAAAGAATAAAGGAATTGTTGATAGTGGATGTTCCAGGCACATGACTGGAAACAAGGCCTACCTTGCTGAATTTCAAGACTTTAATGGTGGCCCTGTTGCTTTTGGAGGTAGTAAAGGTTACATCACTGGTAAAGGTAAAATAAAAACTGGAAAGTTAGATTTTGAGGATGTGTGCTTTGTGAAAGAACTTCAGCATTTCAATCTCTTTTCTGTGTCATAAATGTGTGACAAAAAGAACAAGGTTCTGTTTACTGTACTCCTGAATGACTTGTTTTGTCTCTGAATTTAAGTTTACCTGATGATAATCAAGTATTTACTTAAAATCCCTAGACACAATAAGATGTACAGTTTCAATTATAGAACATTGTTTCCTCTCAGAGGTGAGCTTGTTTAATTGCAAAGGCCATAATTGATGAATCTAACAAATGGCATAGGAGGTTATGGGTCATGTTAACTGCAAAACATCTTAAACAAACCTTGTAAAGGGAAACTGGTAAGAAAGGTTTTTTTTTTTTTATTACCTTCAAAGTTATTTCAAATAACCACACTTGTTTGGCTTGTCAGAAAGGAAAGCAACACAAGCTCCTGTAAGCCAAATCATAAGCTCTATTAGCCACTCCTTATAACTCCTTCATATGGATTGTTTTGACCCACACTTAAGACTTAAACCATATGACCTATGCCTAGATTATCACTGATGATTTTAGCAGTTTAGTTGGGTTGTTATTCTTAAGAACTAAATGATGAAAACTAGTGGAATCCTTAAACTTTATAAGACAACATTGAGAACCAATTGAATCAAAAAGATACAACTATTAGATGTGGTAAAGGCACAAAATGCAAGAACAGGATTATTATGAATTATGTGGGTCAAAAAGGATCAAGAGGGAATATATAATGCAGAACTCAACAACAAAATGGAGTTGCTAAATGAACGAACAGACCCTTATTGAGCTACTAGGACCATGCATAGATTCATTTTTACCTAACACTTTTTGGGCTGAAGCAGTTAGTACTGCTTGTTATGTTCTAAATAGGGTATTAGTGACCAAGCCTCATAATAAGACACCTTATGAACTTTTAACTGGTAAGATACCAATTATAAGTTATATAAGACCTTTTGGGTGCCATGTAACCATCTTGAATACCATTGACCACCTGGGCAAGTTTGCTGGAAAATCAGATGAAGGGTTTTTAGTTGGGTATTCTCTACAAAGCAAGGCTTTTAGAGTATACAATTTAGAAACCAAAAGAGTTGAAGAAAACCTGCACATCACCTTTTTAGAGAACAAACCAAATGTTGCAGGGAAAGGACCAACTTGGCTTTTTGATCTTGATTACTTAACTGATTCTATGAACTATCATCCTGTTAGATCAGAGAATCAAGCTAACATACATGCAGGTCAACAAGAAGCTAATCATCATGCAGGTACAGAAGACATTATTGATGCAGGGGATTCTGAAAAAGAGGATGAATCTGCTCAAGACTGCTTTGTACTGCCAATATGGCCTTCCTATTCTTCAAAAATTTCTCCTGATTTAAAGACAGATGAAAAGAGAGAAGGTCCAAGAGAGGAAGAACAAGTCTTTTTGGATGAACTTGAAAGACTTAAGAGGCAAGAAAAGGAGGCTAATGAGGAAGCTGAAGCTCTCAGGAAGCAGTATGCACAAGAAAATGAGAACTTGGTTATACAAGCAGGAGCTGCTAAGGCTAGCAGTACTAACATTTTTAGTACTGTTAGCACACCAGCTAAAGCTAGCAGTACTAACCTAGTTAATACTGTTAGCATACCAGTTAGTACTGCCAGTCCTAATGAGGGACTATCTCTTTCTGATCCATCAAATCCTGAACAAGATGATTCAGAAATACATCCACTTAAGGATATTTATCAAAATTCCCCTGATGGTATTTTTACTATTTCATCTTATGATGACGAGGGTACAGTGACTGACTTCACAAACTTGGACTCTGTTGTGAATGTTAGTCCTATTCTCACATCAAGGATTATCTCTTCTCATCCTTCAGCCCTTATTCTAGGAGATCCAACCTCAGCAGTCCAAACAAGAAGCAAAGTGAATAAAAGTTCTGAAGCTCATGCTTTTGTTAGCTATGTTCAAAAGCAAAGAAGAAATAATCATAAGGACTTCCAGCATTGTTTATTTGCTTGTTTCCTATCTCAAAATGAACCCAAGAAGATTTCAGAAGCACTTGAAGATGAAAGTTGGGTTGATGCTATGCAAGAAGAATTGCTGCAGTTTAAGATACAAAAAGTTTGGGTCTTAGTAGATTTGCCTTATGGGAAGAAGGCTATCGGTACAAAGTGGGTTTATCGAAATAAGAAGGATGAAAGAGGAGTTGTTGTCAAAAATAAAGCAAGGTTAGTTGCTCAGGGTCATAGGCAAGAGGAAGGGATAGACTATGATGATGTTTTTGCTCCTGTAGCCAGGATTGAAGCCATAAAGATCTTTTTAGCCTTTGCCTCATACATGGGCTTTATAGTCTATCAAATGGATATGAAAAGTGCCTTTCTTTATGGCAAAATTGATGAGGATGTATATGTGTCTCAACCACTAGGTTTTCTAGATCCTAAGTATCCTCAGAAAGTCTACAAAGTGGTAAAAGCTCTCTATGGGTTACATCAAGCTCCCAGAGCCTGGTATGCTACTTTATCTACTTTCTTATTGAAGAATGGCTACAAAAGAGGTACCATTGAAAAAACTATCTTCATAAAGAAGGACAAACATGATATCATACTAGTTCAAGTCTATGTGGATGATATCATTTTTGGGTCTACAAAGAAATCTTGGTGTGATGATTTTGAGGCATTAATGAAGAGTAAATTTTAGATGAGTTCAATAAGAGAGCTCACTTTCTTTCTTGGATTACAAGTCAAACAGAAGGAAGATGGTATCTTGATTAGTTAGGATAAGTATGTTGCAGAAATCCTAAAGAAGTTTGACTTTGCAAATGTTAAGACTGCTAGTACACCTATTGAGACTCAGAAACCTTTAGTCAAGGATGAGGAAGCCAGTGATGTGGATGTTTATCTCTATAGGTCCATGATTGGCTCTTTAATGTACTTGATTGCTTCTAGGCCTGATATTATGTTTGCAGTTTGTGCTTGTTCTAGGTTTCAGGTCACTCCAAAGTCCACACCAGCTAAAGCTAGCAATACTAACCTTGTTAATACTGTTAGCATACCAGTGAGTAATGCCAGTCCTAATGAGGGACTATCTCTTTCTGATCCATCAAATCCTGAATAAGATGATTCAGAAATACCTCCACTTAAGGATATTTATCAAAATTCTTCTGATGGTATTTTTACTACTTCATCTTATGATGATGAGGATGCAGTGGCTGACTTCACAAACTTGGACTCTGTTGTGAATGTTAGTCCTATTCTCACATCAAGGATTATCTCTTCTTATCCTTCAGCCCTTATTCTAGGAGATCCAACCTCAGCAGTTCAAACAAGAAGCAAAGTAAATAAAAGTTCAGGAGCTTATGCTTTTGTTAGCTATGTTCAAAAGCAAAGAAGAAATAATCATAAGGACTTCCAGCATTGTTTATTTGCTTGTTTCCTATCTTAAAATGAACCCAAGAAGATTTCAGAAGCACTCGAAGATGAAAGTTGGGTTGATGCTATGCAAGAAGAATTGCTGCAGTTCAAGATACAAAAAGTTTGGATACTTGTAGATCTTCCTTTTGGGAAGAAGGCTATTGGCACAAAATGGGTTTATCGAAATAAGAAGATGAGAGAGAAGTTGGTTGTCAGAAACAAAGCTAAGGTAGTTGTCAGGGACAATAGGCAAGAGGGAAGTATAGACTATGATGAGGTTTTGCCTCCGTGGCCAGGATTGAGCCATAAGATATTTTAGCTTTGCCCTCATACATAGGCTTTATAGTTATCAAATAGATGTGAAAGTGCCTCAGTTTTTCTTCACATTCGATAACCATTTTTCTTTAAATATACAAATGAGTCATGTTTAAACTCTTGTAACTTTAGTTAAAAAGGGAATTATTAGGACTTGAATTTAGTCTTATTTATTTAAATCAAATGTGACATTTTATTAAACGTCTATTTTGAGGTCATTTTCTGTAACTAGTACTTTATGCTATGAAGTAGCATCCCAAGTGGTATTCCGTTGCGTTGAGTGGTATCAACCTTGCATTCTGGAAACTAGACTCAAAGGTATTTCCAAGGGCGAAAGCCTCGTACTCATAGCCTTTACGAATTAGGAGTTATGGGTCATTAAGTCGGGTTAAAAACATAATCTAAATTTTTACGTCTTTTTATGAAATCTAAAACGTGTAGATACACATAGGTAAAATAAGAAATGAGGGATGAAACTTAGTAGGTGTTTTATTACCTATAAGACCAGGTTGAACATCAATTTTGGAGTATAAATACTTTGGGTAAGTTGTAATGCAATGTCGTGCATATCTTGAAGACATATCTCATGATCATGTGATTATTTTTACGTATTGACTTCTTTTATTATACTAAGACGCGTCACGCCTTTTAGGTGGTGCTTAGGCGTACTTTTCTCTCATCCGAAGATTCATCTACTTCTGATCTCTTTGCTATTACGGTGAGTTCATAGCCCCACATTTCCTCTTTTAATGGTTTTTATAAACTGTTTTCGGGGTGAGGATACATGCTCGTTTTACTAAGAAAACTTATTGATTTCCACTACTTAAGTGTTACATGACTGTTTACACTAAAAGTATTTACTTGCTTATTGTATGACTCCAAAAACATGTGTAATACATGGTTGTTTACTTATAAATTTATTAAAGCTTGATTTGCTTACTACATGATTTGATGTCATTGATTATCTATTTACAAAACTGTGAGTTTTGAACACATTATTTGTTTTACTAATGGAACACAAGTGCTTGAAGGGTATGCCTGACCTGATTATGAAATTACCTGCATGAGTCGCTATTGCTAAAGTTTCTAATTTCATGAACAATTAATTACCCGCGGGGTAAACGCTAGTGCAATTAATTGATCTATTGGGTTTGACAACCCCTTCTGAGGGTCTGAATCGAATCCTTTCGAGCACCCTTTCAACGAACGATTTGTATTGAGAATCATAGGTATGAGGCAATAATACCTAATACGGGGGCAACTATATTTGCATATGATATGCGTTATTGTCAAGGTTTAGGTGTCATGAGCTCAATGCAGTAATGTTGAATTATACTTTGAAATACTGTCGCTGGCTGATCTTAAACCTTGTGGTCCACTACTGACTATTACTTGATTTATTGAATCTTTACTTGGATTTTGGAAATAATACTTTGAAATGTTGTAACGTTGCTTTTCTTACTGAAATGTTACTTGAACTATTTCAATGCTGCTTTTACTTAAACCTATGAATTCACCAACATTATTGTTGACGTCTTTGCATGTATTTTCTCAGGTTATTATTTGCTAGCTGAGCATTAGGAGCATTCGAGACGCGCGGATATCAAAACTTTAAAGACTCGGTTTTTCTTCACATTCGATAACCATTTTTCTTTAAATATACAAATGAGTCATGTTTAAACTCTTGTAACTTTAGTTGAAAAGGAAATTATTAGGACCTGAATTTACTCTGATTTATTTAAATCGAATGTGACATTTTATTAAACGTCTATTTTGAGGTCGTTTTCTGTAACTTGTACTTTATGCTATGAAGTAGCACCCCAAGTGGTATTCCGTTATGTTGTGATTTTGGGGGTGTTAAAGAGTGGTATCAGAGCACTGGTTATAGAGAACTATGTCGTTTTTAAAACCTAAACTATAACCGTTTTTCGAAACTTTAAAGTGTCTTTCACTGTTGTCCGATATCTGCGCTTGCTTGCTCCCAGGTAACTTATATGCTCTCTTTTACATCCCTATCACTATTACATGAATAATGAGTATATAACACTTAGTTATGACTTCGCTCTCTTACGTCTATCTTATGACGTCTTACTATTTACCTTATATCGTTCGATTATATATATATATATATATATATTGACCACTCCGATTATGGCGTACTTCTTGTTTTCTTATTTTCTCACTCGAACATCAATACTAGTATCATATAAGGATACTCGCACGTATATGAGCTACCTTCTTATAATCTCTTATGATCATCTTCTGGATTGTTATCTATTTATATAGAAGTGATTTGTGTGAGTTTAACTATTTACGGTTGATGTGTCGCCTTGGTGTTATGGCTAACGTATGATTAGAATTTGGATCGTGGGTACGCCTACCTGCATGTTGTGTATAATTTAGCGATGCTTTCTCACCCATCCCCTACCACCACCCACCAAACCCCATCCCCACCCCCCCACCCCCCCCCCCCACCCCCCCCACCACCCCCTACACCACCCACACCTAACACCTTCTGTTTTGATCATCCAGAACACCGCTATTGGACGCGCAATGATATTCTTCATACCTCTGACTTTTTCTTAATCGACTGTGACCAACTCTTCGACGCTCCTAACGTCTCCCATTTTCTAAGAGTCCTCCGTCGATGTCTATAACTTAGTGTGTGTATGAACCTATGTGAAGTTAGCACCCCCAATTGGGATCCGCTGCGTTGTTCGTGATTTTGGGGTGTTAAGATTGGTATTAGAGCACTCGTTATAGCGAACTAGGTCGTTTTCAAAACACTAGACTATAACCGTTTTTCAAAAAAAAATTAAGAGTCCTTCACATTCTTTGAATTTTGTTGTGTCCGAATCCGCTCGCGGCGCTTGCTCCTAGGTAACTTATATGCTCCCTTTTGCATCCTTATTGCTATTATATTAATAATGAATATATAATGCTTGGTTATTATTTTGCTCTCATATGTCTATCTTATGACGTTATATTATTTTCTTTATATCGGTCGGTTATATATATACGCTGACCATTCTTATTATCGCGTACTTCCTGTTTTCTTATTTTCTCCCTCGAACGTCAATACTAGTATTATATATGGATACTCGTACATATATGAGCTACTCTCCTCTCAAATTCTTATGCTCATCTTCGGGATCACCGCCATCTATATATAATAGTAATTCCTATAAGTGTTGACTATTTATGGTTACTTTTGGCTATTTTTTTTTGGAACTTTTGAGTAAAGTTGGTATTTTAAGGAAAATTGGCTTAAATCCTCTTGTCTCTTTGCATTAATAATAGGATAATATGTTAGGTTAGTGGCAGTTTGGATGGAACCGCCAACTCTTCGGATGGTCGGATACGACCAAAACCGTGGAAAACAAAATTAGTGAGTACCCATATTGTTAATGCAGATAGTTGGCTTATACTAATTTTATTTGCTTGGAGGCTATTGGGTTTCCTAACATGGTGAAGGGTAATAACTATTTGAGGGACCAAGTGGTTTTTGGATAAATCTGTAACTATTCTGGATGAATGAGTTACGACTAGAACGGTACAAAAAACTAATCATAAATGTGCCAGGATTTTCAAAAATGAGTTTGAACATTTTTTTATATTAAGTACCCATTTTCCAATTAAAACCCTGTAGGATTTTGAATTAAACGTATACATGGGCATAAGGCTTACGTTTTGGGTCAAACGGAGTTATCCATAGGAATTATGCTAAAAACTCAATAGGTAACAAGAAAAACGTTTTTAAATAATCAGATTTGGCACTGGATGGTAAAATGATAACTTCGTGAGGATCTTACCACTTTGAGAGTACTTATCTTATAATTCAGCAAACTAGAGTCTAACATCTTGTTTATGGCGAAAACCGTTGTTTATACCTATTACGATTTTGAAATATAGGTACATTAAGTTCAGATCTGCAATGGGCTAGAATGTTTATGTAAAGATAATTGCTGCATATGTGTTCTAGATACTATGGTAATGTCTTATAGTTATTTTCTTTGATATTTTATGAGCAATGCGGTGATCTCTGAAACATTAACGTGACTTTATTTTATTTCCTTTTTGATAATATTGACATTCGGTGTACTTTGTCAATTCCACTAGTTATTTTATTGTTCGACTCCGAGTCCGAACACTCTTCTTAAAGATGAATGAAAAAGGAATTGATTCCTCTAAAAGTGAAGTGATCAAGGAGGAGAGTAAAGAAGAAGTCAAGGAGGAAAGTAAAGAAGAAGAAGGTAACAGAAAGAGAAAACTTGGTACTAGGAAAAAGATGAAGTCAAGGAAAAGAAGATACATTCAAAACACTTCTGAGGATGATAGTGAGAAAGAGAATGATGAGCTGAGATTACATTTAACAATAACTCCAGATGAGGAAAAAGAAGTAGATTATGAAATACTTGACAGGAAGTATCTTATCAAAGAATGGAAAACTGAGTGTCTTGGAACTAAACCACAGGATGATAAAGCTGAACACTTAGAGGAAATTAATCAGAATGTGGTGATTAGGAGCAATGGTCAAAAGAGATACTTTAGTACTCTGATGAGGGTGTTGTCCATATTTGATAGAGACGATTTGAATGCTTTATATCAACTGGTGATGGACAAATATCAAGATGAGATACCTGGAGGATTTGATAAAGTACTTTGGGGAGATTTGATGGTTATGTTTAATCCAGATGATGAAGATAAGTTTTGGAACTCACAACAAGATTGGAATATAGTGAGTTAGAAGCTACATGGTTCTTCAGGGGTACTGATAAGTGTAGAATACACATATCTATTTATACTTAAAATAACCCAATTAAACCCAAAACAGACCAAAAATAGCAAAAATGTGCTTGTATTTGTGTTTTGTGTATGCAGGTATGAATAAGTCAAAAATCACAAGAAAACAGTCAAAATCGAGCAAGCACGGACACGAGAATCAGAAGAGTACAAAAGCCGGAAGCAAAGCCAGGAAAGTCAAGCCTCAGTCAAATCCAGTCAATCTATGGTCAATAAAAGTCAACAAAGCCCATCTTCCTTTTATAACATCCACAAGGGCTAGTTTTGCTATTTTCGAAAGTTATTTATAACTAGAAAGAGAGGAAAGAAAGAGAAGGACCACTTGTGCAAACTTCCCAAACTCCAACAGTTTTAACTGTCGAAATAAGGGCGCCAAAGGTGTTACTATTCACCTTTCTTCCCCGTTTCACCATCCAGGGTAAATCAAAGGGGTTTTCCAAATTAAAGGGTGCTTAGGTCAATTCATGAGCTCTCTAACACAAATGAAGGGACAAATCAGTCTTTATCAAAGGATTACTTAACCTCCGCCAATCAAAGGCCACGTCAACAATGGTGAAAGCACAAATTTATGTGGGTTTTTGTGCTAAAACACTCACAAAAGAAGCACAAACGTCACATCAATGGAATGACACGCTGGCAATCTTCAGGTGTCCACAGTTTGATCAAACGGCCACAATTGATGCTTGAATGATTGAAGAAATGATTGGCCAAGATTGAAAGATTGGAGAGCAGGGCTAGAGATCCTAGAAGCTTCTTTCAGCGCCTATAAATAGGCCTCACTTTTCACACACACAGCATCCTCTTTTTATCCTTTTATATATCTAGTTTTTTAGTAATTTTTAGTCTAGCTTAAATTCATATTTTTCTTAAATGTAATTTTCCTTTTTCAAGTAATGTAATCAGTTTCTTTAATTAATGAAATTCAGTCTTTAGTGTTTTAAATCTCATTTTCTAAGCTCTCATTTAAAGTCATAAGCTCTCTTAATAAGCCAAATTGTCTCAATAAGCTAATATTAAGCTCTTTCAGTCTATAAGCTGAAATAGAGCTTATTGAATTCAGTATTAATCTTATCTAAACCTTAAATCAGTTTAATCTTACATGGATCTTATTGGATTAGAGCTTTTGGAAGGGGATCTTAACTTGGAAGAGATCCCAAGGACTTATACCCTAGCTTATTAATAAGCTAGGGAGCTTGTAGCTGCCTTAATTGGTTCCTTTTGTTTAGCTAAAGGATCAAGTAAGTTTCTCTTTTCATTCTTCTCTAATTTCAGTTTAAATTGCTTAGTTATAGTTTATATGCTTAATATTGCTTATTTGCTTATTCTCTTTGCTTATTAGTGCTTATTTTAGTATAATTTAGCTTAATAATCATAGTTGTTTATCTGTTTTTGATTAAATTAGTTTAGATCTTAGTCTTTCATATATTTGTCTTAAAAACCTCTAAAAAACCAAAAATATAGTAAAATAGTTTAGATCTTAGATTAAGGCTTATTTAGTTGTTAAGATTTGTTAATTAAGTTTGTTTTAAGCTAGTTTTTATCTGGTATTTAGTACTTGTTCATTAGATTCAATCTAAATAGCTTTTCTTATATCTGTCATAATGATAAAGGGGTGTTTGGTTTAGTGCACTCTTGAATTGCACTAGCAGTACTAACATAAGTTAGTACTGCTGAACCTTTACACTACCAGTACTAACCTCAGTTAGTACTGTTAGCTTAGATTTTAGCTTGCCAAAATCAGTAGGATTAAGTTTAGTTATAGCTTATTATAAATTTAATTTTAGTTTTCATTTTCTAGCTTATTTCATTGCTTATTCTGTTATCAAAAGTCAAATTGCATCAGCAGTTCTTTCACTTGAAAGAACTGCTGAACTTTTACACTAGCAGTACTAACCTCAGTTAGTACTGCTGTGTTCTTAGCTTAATTTGGATAGATAATTTTAAGGTTTAGCTTACCAAATTCAGTAGGAGTTAAGTTTTAATATAGCTTAATATAGTTTAAGTCTTTAATTTTGTTTTCTAGCTTATTGTCTTAGCTTATTTTGCTGTCAAAAGTCATAAAAAACCTTA
This sequence comes from Tanacetum coccineum, assembly GCA_026074375.1. Lineage (NCBI taxonomy): Eukaryota > Viridiplantae > Streptophyta > Magnoliopsida > Asterales > Asteraceae > Tanacetum > Tanacetum coccineum. The sequence goes on along the minus strand of BQNB010004464.1, from coordinate 50,371 downwards.
AAATTCCAAAAACAGTACTTAGAAACTTTAGGATTTAAATTTGTTAATTCAAGCTTTTAAGTCTAGGTTTTATAGCTTATTTAGATGGATAATAAGTAGATTAATAAGTTCTTAAAGTTTTAAAGTCTAGTTTAGCTTATTAAGTTTTCTAGTCTATTTGGAGTTTGTGTTACTTTGCTTATTTCCTGAGTTTGCTTGTTTCATGCTTAATTTCAGTAGTTTAAAAGCACTTCTAGCTTAGTTTTCTTTGCATTTTTAGATTAAGCACATCATAAGCTTTCTAGATCACTTTCCCTTTTTAGAATTAAGCTTAAATTGAGCAGTTTATAGCTAGCTAAGTAAAGATAAGCTCAAAACCCTTCTTTCTGAGGTCAGTTTAGAAATAAGCTTTTATTGAGCTTATTTGTGAGTTTCAGCCCAAGTAGCTTTTATTAATTTTGTTCCCACTAGCTTCCTTTACAACTTTGCTTCTTTGAGTTTTTCATTTTAAGCTCTTTAAAATTTCGAATGCTTATTGGACTTAATTTGTGATCGGGATAGATTCTCAGGGTAGATAGTGTAACTTTCAAATTTAGTTGTTTACTAAGTTGGCCCTCCGTTAGTTGTTAAGTTTCCCCGTTAGTCTCTTAGATCTTTGCACCATTAGTCCATTAGTTAAGTTGTTAACTAAGCTTACTAGTTTTAATTAGTAATTAGGTTTAATTTTTAATTAGTTTAATTAAACTTTTATAAAAAGATAAAAATTAGGGCTTTTATTTTTAATAATTTTCGGCAATTTTTCTTTATTTAGTGAAATTTTAGTTTACATTTTTAGGGATTTAAAATTTGTCTACTTGCTTAATTGTCATTATTTGTTGCTTCTTAATTTCGTAGAAATAGCTTATCCAAAATATCTTTGTTCCATTCAAATCAGGATCCGAACCTAAAACGTGGTTTCAATTTCACTAGTCGTTGGGGAAACGACCCGGGTGATCATACTTACCCGGTTAAACATACGTATATTATATATATTATATTATTTTTGTAGGTCTTAACTTTTTACCTTAGTTAAAGGTGAATAGTTGGAATTTACCTAAGTAGTATTATTATTATATATTTTATAGGTACGTAAAACTATCAATCAGTTGAAAAACTTCTTGAAGCCGGATTAATTTACCCGATCTCGAATAGTCCTTGGGTGAGCCCCGTACATTGCGTACCGAAAAAAGGTGGCTTTACCGTTGTTGAAAATGATGAAAACGAGTTGATCCCGACTCGATTGGTTACGGGATGGTGTGTATGCATTGACTACCCAAAGTTAAATGAAGCCACCCGTAAAGACCACTTTCCACTACCGTTTATGGATCAAATGCTTGAGAGATTAGCGGGAAACGAGTACTATTGTTTTCTCAATGGTTTCTTGGGTTACTTTCAAATTCCCATCGACCCTCATGATCAAGAAAAAACCACATTCACGTGTCCTTATGGAACGTTCGCCTACCGTCGCATGCCTTTCGGCTTATACAATGCACCGGGCACGTTCCAAAGGTGTATGATGGCTATCTTTCATGATATGATCGAAAAAACAATGGAAGTCTTTATGGACGACTTCTCGGTCTTTGGGAATTCATTCGGAAATTGCCTCTCTCGTGTAGACAAGATGCTCAAAAGGTGTGAAGACACCAATCTTTGTCTAAATTAGGAAAAGAGTCATTTTATAGTTAAGGAAGGCATTGTCCTTGGCCATAAGATTTCTAAAAATGAGATTGAGGTCGATAAAGCCAAAGTCGATGTGATTGCTAAGTTACCTCATCCCATTACCATCAAGGGTGTTCGGAGTTTTCTCGGTCATGCCGGTTTCTACCGACGGTTCATTAAGGATTTTTCCAAAATTTCCCGACCGATGACTCATCTTCTCCGATGAATGTATTCAATATTTTGAAACGTTAAAGAAAAAACTTACCAAAGCTCCAATCTTGATTGCCCCCGACTGGGACTTACCCTTTGAGCTTATGTGCGATGCAAGCGACTTTGCCATAGGTGCGGTCTTGGGGCAACGTCATGAAAAACACTTTAGGTCTATACACTATGCTAGTAAAACAATAAGCGAGGCGGAATCGCATTACACCACGACAGAGAAAGAAATGTTAGCCGTGGTGTATGCCTTCAAAAAATTCCGGTCTTACCTCATCTTGAACAAAAGCATTGTGTATATGGATCACCCCGCCCTCAAATATATGTTTGATAAAAAAGATTCCAATGCGAGATTGCTCCGGTGGGTTCTCCTCCTTCAAGAGTTCAAATTCAAAGTAATTGACACAAAAGAGGCCGAGAATCTCGCGGCCGATCATCTTTCCCGATTAGAAAATCCTTATGAAAATGTGCTCGACCCAAAGGAGATAAATGAAATGTTTCCTCTCGAGACACTTAATATGGTGAATTTTCGTGGTGACTCAAGTACCCCGTGGTTTGCCAATTTTGCAAATTACCACGCGGGGAATTTCATTATTAAAGGGATGTCGTCCTAACAAAAGAACAAGTTTTTCAAGGATGTTAAACACTACTTTTGGGACAACCCTATTTGTTCAAAATATGTGCGGATCAAGTGATCCGGCGGTGTGTCTCGGGCCAAGAAGCTATTGATATCCTTATAGCTTGCCATAGTGGACCCACCGGGGGACATTACGGTGCCAACTAAACCGCCAAAAAAGTTTTTAACTCAGGATTTTATTGGCCCACAATTAAAAAAAAACCCAGAAATGCCCATGACTTGGTCACTTCCGTTGTGACACTGTCAACGGTCAAGGAAAACTTCGCAAACGTGATGAAATGCCACAAAATTCCATCCAAGTTTGCGAAATCTTTGACGTGTGGGGCATCGATTTCATGGAGTCGTTCCCGTCTTCACGACGGAAAATATATACTCGTGGCCGTCGACTACTTGTCAAAATGGGTTGAAGCGAAAGCGCTCCTCACCAACGACGCCCGAGTTGTTTGCAAAATCTTAAATCTCCTTTCGCGCCCGATTTCGGTACCCAACCACGTGCTATCATTAGTGATCGCGGAACCCATTTTTGCAATGACCAGTTTGCAAAGGTCATGCTTAAATACGGAGTTACTTACCGTCTCTCCACCGGGTATCACCCACAAACAAGTGGGCAAGTTAAGGTATCCAATTGTGGCTTGAAATGAATTCTTGAAAGGACCGTAAGCGAGAATCATGCCTCTTGGTCGGATAAATTGGATGACACACTTTGGGCCTTTTGTACCGCTTATAAAACACCCATCGGGTGTACTCCTTACAAGCTCGTGTACGGAAAGGCATGTCATCTACCGATCGAGCTCGAGCACAGAGCCTATTGGGCCTTGAAACATGAAAACTTTGACCTTTCGACCACGGGCGATCACCGAAAAGTTCAACTCAATGAATTAAATGAACTTCTTGATCAAGCCTATGAGAATTCTTTGTTCTACAAAGAGAAGACAAAGAGGATCCATGACTGCAAGATCAAAACCCAGGTTTTTAACGTCGGTGATCAAGTCCTCCTCTTTAATTCTCGATTGAAGATTTTCTTAGGCAAGTTAAAATCCCGTTGGTCCGGACCGTTTACCATTGCCCAAGTATTCCCTTATGGCACCATCGAGTTATCTCAAAACTCCAGGCCAAACTTCAAGGTGAACGGTCATAGACTTAAGCACTACTTTGGAGGGGATGTACCATAAATGGTTGTCCCGGATCTCTAAACCTTCCTTAAGGACCAATGAATTCGGGGATTCGGTCAAGCTTAGTAACCCTAAACAAGCGCTTCGTGGGAGGCAACCCATGCTTATTCGTAGTAATATTATGTAGTAATGAATAAGTGTTTTATTTTGTCGTGAGGAGGTGTGCCTTTTCCTTTCTCGTTTGCTTGTGTTTTGTGATTGTCCAGGATTGTCCCGGATTTTTAAAGCCTCTCATGCTCGCAGTTTTGTCCTTCGATCACTCGAGCTTCAAATCCTCAGCTTTATTTGGGAAATCCAATATCCAAATCTTATCGACTAACGTTTATCTTTAAGCATACTTAATAAATAGCTTAGAGTGACGTAGAGATCCTTCTTAAAACGTTGAGGACAATGTTTAGTTCTAGTATGGGGGGGGGATCTATCAATTTGATTGTGTCTACAGTCGTTGTTTTCGCGTAATTCCGTTTTTACCACCATAAATTTTGAAAAATACCAAAAAATGAAAAAAAATAAAATTTTTCAAAAATAAAATAAGTGTTTTGTCACAATTTTAATTTCCTGCTGGGTAGAATAAGAATAAATTTTGATTCGATTGAGCGTGTTGAGCTCTAGCTTGTTCCTTAACTTTTAGACTAAGCGTTCGCGAATTTTGCGAAGAACGAAAAATGATAGAGTTAAGTATGAGTTGGATGCTAAACAAGGATTATTTGGAAATCTTACAAGCTCATGTGTGTAATTTTGTGTGTTTTTTTCTCCAAGCTCCTAACCGGACTAATAATACGTGCTATTTTTGGAAAATAAACTTAAATCAACAATTTTTTATGTAGTTGATAGCAATAATTTTAGTCTTAGTTCAAATTTATACTTAAATTTTCCAAAAAGAAGTCTTCTCAATATATCGTAAAAAAAATGAAAAATATTATGAAAAATGAAAAAGAATGAATAATAAATATAAACTGTGGGCTGATAAAAGTTTGTTGCATCTTGCCGGCTCACAACCGATGTTGCAGCCTTCTAAAGAAAGCCCATAGTAAGAATAATAATCCGAGACTGATAAAAGTTTGCTGCATCTTGCCGGCTCACAACCGATGTTGCAGCCTTCTAAAAGGTCGAGGGTTACAATTGCATCAATGTTATGTTTAATATTAAGTGTGAATTAATAAATGTAAGATCTCTTTTTGTTAAATTTAAATATGCTTTTGAACTTAGACTATTTCATTTTAAGTTTTTCTAAATAAGCTATGTGTATACGGGAAACCTAAGAGTTTTTGAAACCAAAGGTCCGTGAGTCCCGATACTAGTCTCTGTGGGGTGTCAAAAGCCTGGTCACTTAGCCGCAAGGTTGGGATGTGCCGAGACGAAAGTCGCTACATGGGATGATCTCGCCTTCAAACTCATTATTCTCGGGTGGAACGTGAAGCATAGAATTTTGCAAAACGTTGATCCATAGTTGAAATTCGAAATGGCACATTCACCTAATATATAATAATTGTCGGGAGTGAAAAGTTCACAAGTTGCAAATATGAGTAGTGTTAGCATCTTAACTTATATTTAACGGTGATTTCGTTTTAAGCTTGGTTTGGAATAAGTGAAAAGTCAGGAACGATGAATTTATCCTTTTTGGGGCATTTTAGGATTGAAATGTTTCTTATTCCGTGACCCTAAAAGTTATAAAAATAACGAAAGTCAAATATGTTAGTTAGTTGCTTAAAAAGAAAAGTACAAAAAAATGTGGGAATAAGTGTATGTATATTTAAAAATGGTAAAAATTAGGCTTTTAAAAGCTTTTGATTCTTTCATTCCCCTTGACAAACACTTAGCTACTTTTCAAGATAATTAGTCAAGGGGGATCGAGATTCTTAATTTTCTTAAGTGTTTTACATATACATTGCGTGAGGACATACGCAATTATCTTAGATGGGGGATTTTGGTAATGTGCTTTAATTACACAAACCATTTTCCATTAAAACACGACATAATGACCAAAAACGTACCAAAAATACATTGTATTTGTATGTTTTGTATTTGTATTATGCAGGTAACGGATATCTAAGAAAAGGACAAAATCGAAGCCAAAACGACAAAATCGAGCACGAGAACGGAAATAGCGTGAAAGAAAAATCAAATCAAAGCCAAAGTCAACAAAAAAAGTCAAAGTCAAACCTGGGAAGTGGCATTGGAAAAAGCATCGAAAACCAAACCCGAAAACCTAAATTATCAAAAGTGGGTCCACCCGTACCCACCTAGTGGGCCCGTGTCAGCCCACTTATATGTTACAAACATTATAAAACCCAAAAAGCCTAAGTCTCCTTTTTATAACACCCGGCCCAACAAAGCCCAAAAGCCTAAATCGTTAAGTCTTTTAACACCAAAAGGACTAACCATGCAATAACTCTTATCACTTTGAGGGACCATTTCTGCCAATCCCTTAAACCCTTATCACACCACAAGGACGATTCATGAAATACTAATATACATCTTGAGGGGCTTGTTTTGCCAAACCACCAAACATTTACCCCGCACCAAATCAAACTACTGTACATCTCTTCCACTACCCACCAAAATGCTCCAACACTATTCCCCTTTCTTCTCCACTTTGTCTATATACCCCATACCTTATCCCACTACACAAACCAACAAAATCCACCTTGGTAATCCTTAGAGCCCCTATTATGATCAAGAATTGAGGACAAGAAATCAATGGTGATGATCATATGACTTGGGCACTACTCAAAAATTGATGGCCAAGATTGCCTTTTGAAGGCTCTCACACAACAAGCACACCCGCAGAAGCTCTCACAAAGAAAGCACAAGACCTAGAACCTTCATTAGCTTAGTATAAATAGACACATTTAAGCAACTTGTGGGCAAAGAAGGTTTTTTCACCTAGTTTAATTTTCAGCTTATTTTTAAGTCATTTAAATCATTGTCTTTCAATTTCTAAGTCCTGTAACCTTTTTAGAATTAATGAAAATTTGAAGTGTTTAAGTCTACTTTTGAATTCTTGTTTTTCCTTTGTTAAAAGCCTCTTATAAGCTCTTATTTAGACATTTAATCAACCTATTTTTAACTTAAACATAAAGTACTTTAGAAAATTTTACAAAAAACAAAAAAAATTCACTCCCTAAAATACCACAGCTTATTTATGGATGATAAGCCAAACTTGGATGGGCTTATGGACTAGCTTATCTTTTGACAAGCTTGTAGATTAGCTTATTTATAAGCTTGTTTGCCCTATTTAAGCAAGGGCTTTTGTAAGTTCTATTTTCTTTATTTTCTTGCATTTTACTGTAGCATTGCTTATTTATGCTTATATTTTCTTATTTATGTTTGCTTATGACGTTTAGTGCTTATTATGCTTGTTTTGTAGTTTAGAGATCATTTGTTTGAGTTTTCTTATAATATGTCACTTTAAGCTTATAAACTATCACAATCTGTTTTAGCTTATTTGATTGCTTATTAGTTGTTTAAATATGCTTAATATTGCTTATTAGTCTTGTTAATCATCTGTTATTTGCAAAGTTTTGGCTGAAATAGCTTCTCTCTAGTTAAAAATACCAATTCAGAATTTAAAGGGGTGTTTGGTTTAGCTGTTTTTGAAGGTCAAAATTGGTCAAAATGAGTTATGTCTTTTGGTTCAATTTAGTTTAGCTTAGATTAGTCTTAAAATCCTGTTTGTTTGAGCTTTTTTTTTTAAATCTTAAAATCAAGTTCTCATGATTATTGTGTTTGAATCTGTGAGTGTTGGTTGTGAATCATGTTCTTATTGTTTGATCTTGGCTTATTTGATTTAAGTGTTCATTTTGAGTATGTTTAAGTGTTAAAATAGGTTAGAAACCATAAGCTTTAAGTCTGGCATGTTGTTTGCATTTTGTCCTGTCTGTCAAAAAATTAGCTAAGTGTTTTACAATTTTTTGAGAGAAATTGTCTTTCCATTTGCTTTTCATCTAAGGCTTATTGGTGAATAATTCAAACTCTCTTTTGATTATTGATATGTGTTCTTTGAGGTCCAAAGTTAAGCTGTTTGTGGGTTATAAGTTCATAAGGTTCTGGTTGTTAGCTTATTTTTAAGCTCAAAAGCTTGGTTTTGTTAATATTGCAAAAAAATTTCTAAGTGTTGAATCTGTGTGAACTAGCCTTTTCATTAAGCTTTTTAAGGGCTTATTTGAATTTCAAACTCCTTTTTGAATGTGGTTTTCAGTAGCTTTTTGGGCCGATGTTTTTTAAGTTGATATAGTGCCAAGGCCAATAAGGATCCTTTTTCTAGCTTAAAAATAAGCTAGAAAAGTCCCCCTTAGGCTGTTTGCTTAACAGTTTGGCCAAAAAACTTATTTGCTTATTTGAGCCTCTCAGCTTATTTCATTTGCTTAATTTAGGTTTAGTTTAGCTTATTAGGTTAGTTTAAGTCCATTTTATCTTATTTCCTTCAGTTTAGAGCTTATTTAAGCTTATTTGCATTGTAGCTTAAAAATCTTAAGTTTTATAGCTTTTCAAGTATTCTATCTTTCTAGCTTATTTTAGTTGCTTATTTTTGTTCAAATATGCTTATTAGGTGTAGTTAAGTTCATGTCCTAGCTTATTTCTCTTTTTGGATTGCTTTTTAGTGCTTAAAGTGCTTAACAGTTAGCCATTTTAGACTTAGTGTAAAAAAGGCTTATTCTGTCAACTTTTCAGCTTATTTATGTGCTTAATTGTGGCTTATATAAAAAGTGGTTTTGTAAAAGTTGCTTATTTTTAAGTCTTCTAAAAAGTTGTAAAAAAATAGAAAACAAAAACGTTTGGGATTAGGGGAAGCCCCAAGGCTCGAACCCGGGACCTCTACCCACTCACCAAACGTTTTAACACCAACACACACTACCACTCGCCCTTGGGTCTTTTTCGGTTTTAACTTGCAATATTAATTAGTTATACACGTTTTGAGCCTTTTTGGTTATTAAGCTGTTTTAGCTTATTTAACAGCTTATTTGATAAGTTGTTTTCTCCACCTTATTTTTATTAAATTCTTCACTGTTCAATGCACTTTTCAGGATTTTTTCAGAATTTTTATAATTAGTTTAGTATTTTTAATCATTTAATTTCATTAAAATCGTTTTTAATTCATAAAAAATTATAAAAAAGTCAAAAAAATATAATTCTTTTTTAGAAAATTTTCTTTTAACATTTAGGACTTAGGAAAATTAGATTTGCTTTCGTATTTGATTTTTTAAAGAACGGGATTGAATCTCGTTCACGTTTTTCGTGTTTTTAAGCTTAAATCACTTTCGTTTTTGGTCTAGTTTTCTTAGTTCTTAACTTTTAGTTAATTAGGACTTATAAAAGTCAAAAAGATCATTTTAGGACTTAATTTTGATAATTTAAGGTTTTTAGGTCGCGTTTTTAGGATTCCCCGTTTTGCGTTTTTTATTTAAAATAGTTTTGCCTTAATTGTTTTTAAGTGTTTGCATTAATTTTCCTATAGTTTTAGCAAACCAATCTAAATCTTGTTCCATTCAAGCATCGATTATCAAAACGACTCTCGACTTTCAATTGCATTCCTTGTTGGGAATAACGACCCGGGAATCATACTTCCGGATTTTCTACATTGAGGTTTTTGACTCTTATTATATATTTATATATTTATTATATTTAATATATATAAAGGGTTGAGTATCTCATCGTCATCGGCTAATTCGACAGCAAAGCTAACGTCTAAAGTATCGGGGGTTATATCAAGCAAATTACTAAAATTAGTCGACACGAAACTTCTATCGGCGCCCGAATCGAATATCATAGAAGTATAATGGTTATTGAGAAGAAACGTACCCTTGACGACATTTGAATCGGGGTTAGCGTCTCCTCCCCCTAGCACATATGCTTTTCCTCTTGCTTCATCAATACCATTCTTGTTTCCAGCCTTGTTTCTATGATTTTGACCCTTCAGCTTTGGGCAATCACTCTTGTAGTGTCCTTGCCTTCCACACTCGAAACAAGTTAAAACTCTCTGATTCACTATTTGACCCCTCTGAGTAGAAGTAGTGGAATTTGTGACCTTAAAATCCCTGGTCAAATGCCTAACCTTGTTACACTTCCTACACCTCACAGTGCAAGGCCCTTCATGATGAAGCTTACACTTATTGCAGAGAGGCAACGGTCTATTATATGGTTTTCTCTCATTGTTGCCAGCAGTATATGCTATCGCCACATTATAACCTCTAACATTTAGCCTTTTGAATGGTGGCTGTTGTCCACGGTTGTCTCTCTGATTGACCTCTAATTTTCTTTTGTTCTCAGCATTTTTCACAGCATATCCCTTTAACTTTTGGTCCATTAAGTTGTTAGTAATTCGAACAGCATCTTGCAGTCTTGTAGGTTCAGCAGCAATTACATTCCCTTGGATATTATCAGGGAGACCTCCAATGAATTTCTCAACCCGATCCTCCTCCTCGGGGACCATCTTGGTGCACATCATAGTCAACTCTTGAAATCTCTGAGTATAAACAGCTAAATCATTGTTCTTCATGGTCAAATTCCACAGCTCAGACTCCATCTTTTGAATTTCATTTCTTGGGCAGTACACTTCAGCCATTAGCTTCAGGAGCTCTCTCTATGACATGGCAAATGCAGCCTCAGCTCCAATAGTCCTCTTATGTGAGTTCCACCAAGTTAGAGCACTGTTTAACAATGTGCAAGTAGCATACTTGACTTGGTATTTCTCTTGACAATTGCTGATATGGAACACTATTTCCATCTTCTCAAACCACCTTATCAGCCCGACAACTCCTTTCGTTCCCTTGAAGTTGAGTGGTTGACACTTCATGAAGTCTTGGTAGGTACACTCTCGAGCAACATGCCTAGCATCCCTATTATTCTCATTTGGATTTTCATTTCCGCCATTTCCATTCTCACCATTTCCATTACCACCATTTCAATTACCACCATTTCCATTATCACCGTCGCTGCCGTTCTGGCTTTGATTTTCAGCCTCGAGAGCATTAGCAGCACGAGTTGCCTCATAAGCAGCCAACTCTTCCTCCACTCGTCGGTTAACGAGTTATTTGATTGCCTCAAGGGTGATACGAGATATAGCCATTATAAATGGTAAATAAAGTTTATATAGGAAAATACAATAGAACATGTTTTGCCATAACAAGTAAATAACAATAAAGATCAATAAGCAAGAGAATCAAAACAAGCTTTTCATATCATATATAAAAGCATCAGTCGGTTACATTCGACCCATAATAGGGAACTTGATTTACGCTAAAACTACTAACAACTGGTTCTACTATTAAACTAAAGTCCATACACAACATCATGGACGAAAACCTAAACGCCTCGCAGCAAATTTCTCCAATCTCCTAAATCGCATCCTTTCATAGTTACGAAACCTACTAATCTGCCTAAGCTCACTCTCCATAAATCTCACGCGTCGTCGGAACCTGTCGGCTCTTGCTCTCTCCATCATCATGGTGCCTCGAAGTCTCGCGTTGCTCCTCTCCAAGGATGCAACCTGCTCAAGTAAACTAGCTCTCTCTCCACCAGCAATTAAACTCCTCGACTATAACTCGCTCTGTCCCGTCTCAATGTCCTCTATCCTCTGAAGCGGTATCTCTATAACATGATCATAAATATCTTGCAAACCCTCCTCAACCTGCTCCAAATGCTCTATAGCATAAGGCATAAGCATAGCATCAGGGATATCAATCCCAGCAACCACATCCACTTAAACCTCCATGGTACCTCTCTTACTAGACTCGACCTCGTCCTTAACCTCGTCCTCTACATCATTGGTATGTGCTTAATTACACATACCATTTTCCATTAAAAACGGACTTAAAAGACTAAAAACGTACCAAAGATACATTGTATTTGTATGTTTTGCATTTGAATTGTGCAGGAACGGATATTCAAAAAGAAAGCCAAAAGCGACCAAACCAAGCACAGGATGGAAAAGACCAAGTCAAGTCAAAGTCTAAAATCAACCAAATGAAGAAAATACAACTTGAGGGACTAAAATTGCCAAACCCCAAGTTGTATTACAAGAGTTAAAAGACAAGGGTCGAATTTGCAAACCGGGCGAAGTTTTGCAAAGAAGTTATAAGAGTTGAGGGGCCAAAACTGCCAACCTTCCCAAACTCCACTTTCCCGCCCAACAAAAACCCAGGTACAACTAGGCAACATGTCGTCCCATACCTTCTCCCTGCAAAACACTCAACACCCTAGATAAATCATTTCAACCACTCTATCAACCCCCCCCCCCAGCTGTATAAGTGCCATGTTGGCAATCCCTCACCATTCCCAAGTATTTTCGATGGCTATGATTGACTCCAAAGAAGCACAAAAGAAATTGAAGGCTGGGATTTGTTTTAGAATCACCTCACACAACAAAAACACCTAATGAAGCTCTCACAAAAGAAACACAAGCTGCAAGTCCAAGAGAAGAAGACTTCGGCTATAAATAGAGCCTTTTGTAAGCCTTTGAGGCAACTAGTTAGTTTTGTAATCTTAGCTTAATTTTTAATATAACTCAGCTTATTTTAAGTCATTTACAACTTTTTACTTTCAGCTTTGTAACACTTTCAAGTTTTAATACAATTTGAGGTTTTAAATCAATTTACAATTCCAAGTGCTAAGTTTCTTAATTGTGTTGTTTTGTGTTCAAATAAAGCTCTCAACACAGCTTGTTTACAAGCTGCTTTAATTAAGTAAATTTAAAAAGTTAAGTAGTTAAAGAGAAAATTACTCTAATCACTCTCAAAATACACCACAGCTTATTTTATGGATGATAAGCCAGTTCTGGATGGGCTTATGGACTCTCACTAGCTTGTTTTATACAAGCTAGAGCTTGTAGATTCTTGGTTTAGCCCTGTTTTGAGCAAGGGTGTTGTAAGTTTCTTTTTCTCTTGTTTTTCTTATTTGCTGCAGAACTGCTTATGTTGCTTATTTGTGCTTTATCAGTATGTTTAGTGCTTATCTTGCTTAGTTGTTAGTTTAAAAGTGATTTGTGCAACTTTCTTAGTTAGTACTGTTAGTTCATTTAATAAAACTGTTATTTCTAAGTTAAAACTGTTAGTACTGCTTGTTCATTTTCTTGGATTCCAAAGGTAGCAGTACTAACTTAAAGCCAGCAGTACTAACTCCAAGTTAGTACTGTTAGTTAAAACTGTTAGTACTGGTTGTTCATTTTAGCTTATCAGCTTATTATTTCTGCTTATTTAAGATTTCCTTAGCTTTTTAGAGTAGATTAAACCATTTTCCTTTACTGTCTTTAAGAGTAAGCTTATTTTCCTTTGCAAAGTATTTTCAATAGTGTATCAGTTTGTAGCTTTTTAGCTTATTTGCCATTTTAGTTTAATCTAGTTGCTTATTCTTATGCCTTAGTGCTTATTAGGGTTAGTTAAATATCTGTTTTAGCTTATTTGCCATTTTAGTTTAATCTAGTTGCTTATTCTTATGCCTTAGTGCTTATTAGGGTTAGTTAAATATCTGTTTTAGCTTATTTGCTTATTTCTTGTTTCATTGTGTTCTGTTAAAGCTAGCAGTACTAACTCTAAGTTAGTACTGTTAGTTAAAACTGTTAGTACTGTTGTTAGTACTGCTGAGTTTTTTCTTGCTTAATTTAGCTTAGTTGCTTTTTGAATTTGCTTATTTAGAATGCATTTGCTTATTAGTGTTTAGTGCCAAATCATTCCTTGTCATATTCAAACATCAATTTTCAATTCGTCTTTCGATTTTCCATTCAAGCCTCGTTGGGACATAACGACCCGGGAACACTCTATACTGCTTCCGGTTTCTTTGGTCTCGCGGATTTTGTTTCTTGTTATATATTTATATTTGTTTACATTTATTTATATATATAAAAAGGAGTCCAGTTTGCGCGAGTCAAAATTTTGGCGCCGTTGCCGGGGAGGCAGTGAAAAAGATTTTCGCTACGTATTGACAATTTGTGTTTAAATCTGTGAATATTTTCTTTATAAAAACATAAAAAGTACAAAAATATTTTTCAGTTTCTTTTATTAGTATAATTATCATCTAAAAACAAAAGAAAAACCAAAAATATAAAAACATTTTCCATAAAAAGAATATATTCACAAATTGGTAAAAATACCAAAATATAATATTCTCAATTGAGGTATTATCATAATAACTTCCGGTGAACTTGTTGGTTCCCAACTCGAACAAAAGATTCAAAAACTTGCCATTTGTGTCTCTTACGACATACGGCTCACCTTGAAAAGTTAAACAAGCTATAAAGTGGGTATAAGGAGGGTTGTTCCAAGGAACTACAACCCGAAAGGAGAAATAAGCTTCGCGCTATTCCTACTCCTCCGCTCACCTGTGCGTTTATCTTTTTGAGAGCTACCGTGAAGTAAGTAGATTAATTGGTTGAAGTTGTCTTATCTCATTGTCCGTTAAAATCAATTGTGAATAAATCATTGAAAAAACCAAAAAAAAAATTAGTGTAAATTTTCTTTTTATATTTCTATTCTGATGCGGGCGCACAAAACTTCTCGTTCTCAAGCCCGTAAACGTCGACAACAGCAAGTCCGACAAACTTCTGTTGAACCACCAAATCTTGAGAAACCAAATAACAATCAAGAAATTTTCAATCCTCCCATAGTTACGATGGACGATAATCGTACTATGGCGCAATTGCTCGAAGCACCCACCGAGGGTTACGAGGATGCGATCGTTGTTCCCGAAATTACCGCGAACAACTTTGAGATCAAGCATGGTCTACTTAATCTTGTTCAAAACAAGCAATTTTTAGACACGATAAAAAACCCACATAAGACCCCTATCCGATATTATCAACAAGATCACTTCTACGATGAAGTTCCAAACTCCCCGAGTACGGGTCGGGTACATATGCTTTTCCCATTTTCCCTCGAGGGAGCACCCGGATTGGCTGAAAAAGAACCCCTCAAATCCGATTCTTACATGGGATGATCTTCGTTTCGAAATTCATTAACAAAATCTCCCTCCCTCTAAAACAACAATCTTTGAATGACATCATGAATTTCAACAAAAATTTGATGAAACGTTTTACGAGGCAATGGGACCGATTCAATGATCTCTAGGGGATGCCGCATCATGGGTTTTCAATTGCATCAACTCGATACTTTCTACAATTCCCTAAATTCGAGTGATCAGATTGCCATTGAACTCCGCTGCGGGTGGTAACTTTCTGGATAAAATGCCTCGAGAATGCCTAAAAATCATCGAGAGCAAGTCCAAAGTTCGTCAATCACGAAGCAAGGCCATTGTTTCCAAAGTGAGTACGAGCTCTTCCACCCCAACAGTTTCATCCGATGTTGCTGAGCTGAAAGATATGGTTAGAGCATTGATTCTTGATAAGAAAAACCAAACTCCAGCTCCGCATCCTGTAAAAAGCAGTCGAGCAAAGTTGTGTAACTTGCGGGGGTGGTCATTCTTACCAAAATTGTCCAGCCACCGATGGCAACATTTATCGTGACAATATCCAAGAATACGTGTCACAAGCCGCCGCAGTTAACTACAACCAAGGGAATGCCAGTTACCGACCTCAGATGGTTGCTAACCAAATTCGACCTCCCGGTTTTCCTCCTATGCAAAACCATCAAAACAACCAAAATCGGGGGATCAATTTCAACCAAATTGGGGGAACAATTTTAACCAAAATCGGGGTAATAATTTCAATCAAGGACAAGTTTACCAACCCCAGATTAATCAACCCCCGACTTTTCAAGCTCCAGCTTACCAAGCTCCAGTTCCACCAGCACCAGGTGTGTCTAAGCCCGATTTTGATAACTACGTCAAAGCTAATGACGCGGTTATGCAAAATATGCAAAATCAAATGGCAAATATAACGGACTTAATCACCAAATTCGTGAATAGTAATACCCTCTACTTTCGGGAGCCTCCGGGTTCTCATCCAATTTCCCAAGCAACACCATTAGCTAACCCGAAAGTGGATGTGAAAAAATCACTACCGACGCGGTGTTTCCTATAATGGACCTCAAATTTCTTCTCCTCCTAAAGAGAAGGAAAATGAACCCGAGGTGACAAAGGATACGGTGCAACCAAGCACCAAAAACATCCAACCTCCAGTGGTCCAAACTAATGACCAAATTGGTGAGCCCGTTGTTGCTTCAAAGACTAAACCAACCTTGCCTTATCCTTCAAGGGCCAACAAAGAAAAGCTCCGTGAAAAAGACAATCTTCTAGCTTCAAAATTTATGGAGATTTTTCGAAATCTCCATTTCGAGCTAAGTTTCGCGGACGCTCTCCTACACATGCCCAAATTTGCACCAATGTTTAGAAAGCTCCTCAATGACAAGGATAAGATGATTGAGTTGACAAAGACACCGGTAAACGAGAATTGCTCGGCGGTTATCCTAAAAAAGTTTCCCCGAGAAACGGGAGAACCCCGGCAATTCCATTATACCGTGTGACTTTCTGGAGATGAATGAATGCTTAGCCTGGGCCGATCTCGGTGCAAGCATTAATCTAATGCCTCTCTCCATTTGGAAAGAACTAAGTCTCCCAGCTTTGACCAAAACCCGAATGATACTTGAACTTGCCGACCGAACGATTTCTACTCCAACCGGCATCGCCGAGGATGTTTTCGTGAAAGTTGGAGCCCAACGTTCCTCAAACTCTCATCATGCCGATTTTGTGGTACGTTGATATACGTTGCCGAGCCTACGGGTTACCTAATCTAGAAGATCCCTTTCTTGAGGACGGGGCCCACCCCGACCTTGATCGTTGTTCACAGTGAACAAATGAACCTTAAGGCACGATGACCAATCCGTGACCTCAAAGTTGGTGATAACTAAGACTTCTCCTACAATAATCATTGTATCGGTTAACCGAGTCGATGTTATTGTCATTGCTTGTGAAGAATATGTTCAAGAAGTACTTGAAATTTCTGAAAGTGGCAATCTCACTTCCCTAACGTCGGACCTTAAAGATCGATCTCGCCTACTCTTTCACTCACTTCGGAAGAAGTGAATTTCTAATGAAGAGATCGATGCATATCTTGAACATGATGATTGCAATACCACCAGGTGTTGACGGCATCTATGATTCTGAGGGAGATACTGTTTACCTTGAGGAATTGTTAAGTGTAATCAATAGTGACCCAAATCTCCCTCCGTCACCAGTTTGTGAAATTAATGTGCCTGAAAAGGTTAAATCTTCATGTGAAGATCCTCCCGACCTTGAACTCAAAGACTTACCATCCCATCTTAAGTATGCATTTTTGGAGGTAATGACAAATTACCCTCATAATCCGCTAAAAACTTAAAAAAAGATGAGAAAAACCGCCCTGACAAGGTTTATAAGTCACACAAACATGCCATAGCTTGGAGGATTTCTGATATTAAGGGGATAGATCCACAGTTTTGCACCCATAAAATTTTGATGGAGGAAAATGCCAAACCCGTAGTTCAACATCAGAGAAGAGTTAACCCCCAATATTCATGAGGCATTAAGTCGAAGTTATCAAACTTCTTGATGCAGGTTTTAATTTACCCTATCTCTGACAGCCCCTGGGTTAGCCCGGTTCATTGTGTCCCTAAAAGAAGGGAGCATAACCGGGTGAAAAATGAAGAAAATGATTAATAAATACCCTCAAGGTTGGTTTTACGGGATGCGAGTTTGCATCGATTACCGAAAACGCAATGCTGCAACCTCGTAAGACCATTTCCTTTACCATTAATGATCAATGCTTGAAAGATTAGCCGAAAGTGAGTAACTATTGCGTTTGGACGGATTCTTCGGCTATCTTTCAGAATCCTAATTGACCCACCTTTGATCAGAAAGACTACCTCACCTGCCCTTAACGGGACATTTGCCTATCTCGCATGCCTTTTGGTTATCAATGCACCGGATACGTTCCCAAGGTGTTAGTTGCAATCTTTTCACGATATGATTGAGAAAAACCATAGGAAAGTCTTAATGATGATTTCTCGGTTTTTCCGGTGGATTCGTTCTCCTCTTAGGCTTCCCATTTAAACAAATGCTCCAAAGGTGTGAAACCAAATCTTGTGCTAAATTGGGAAAAATGCCACTTTATGGTCAAGAAAGGAATAGTCCTTGGCCATAAGATTTCTAAGTCCGGGATTGAGGTTGATAAATCAAAAGTTGATGTCATTGCAAAATTACCTCATCCCACTACCGTGAAAGGTATTCGTAGTTTTCGGTCACGCCGGATTCTACCGACGATTTATCAGGCTTTTTTCAAATCGCCCGCCTATGACCCAACCTCCTTGAAAAGAAACTCCGTTATCTTCTCGAAGAATGCAGTCGAAGTATTTGAAAACCCTTGAAGTTGTAGTTAACCCAGGCTCCAATTCAGGTTGCTCCCGATTGGACTTGCCCTTTGAAATCATGTGAGATGCAAGTGATTTAGCTGTTGGGCAATCCAAGGGCAGACGTAAGACCAAGACTTCCAGCCATACTCATGCAAGGCCAAAACTATGACCGAAGCTCAAGCACATTACACTACCACGAAAAAAGAATTACTTGGCCCCCGTAGTGGTATGCTTCGAGAAATTCCAGCCATATCTTGTCTGTTCCAAAGACGCAAAGTGTATACGGACCATTTGCTCTCAAATACTTGCTTGCTAAGCAAGATGCCTAAGCCAATATTGGCTCCCCGTGGATTTTTTTGCTGCTACCAAGAATTTGATGTCGTTATCCGTGATAAAAAAAGGAGCAGAAAATCTCGCCGCAGACAACCTTTCTAGACATGAAAATCCCCATCAAAGTAAGCTCGAGAAAAAGGAAATTACGGAAACATTTCCTCTCGAGACACTTGGGATTGGGGGGGGGGTTTACCTCTCTGGTAATGATAATGCCCCCATGGTTTGCGCGATTTTGCAAACTACCATGTCGGGATTTTTGTTTGTGATCAAAAGGTAAATGTTCGACTCAGCAGAAAAGAAAGTTTTTTAAAGACGTCAAAACACTAATTTTTGGACGACCCCTTTCTATTCAAGATCTGTCCTGACCAAGTAATTATGCGTTTGTGTTTCAGGCAAAAGCTCGACATTCTTAAAAGCTTGCCACATAGACCCACCGGGGGACACTACGGTGCCAATTACACCGCTAAACGACGGCGTTAATCGGAATAGTAATGAACCACGGCGGTCATGATCGGAACAGTTTTGAAACATGGCGGTGATTATAACTACGGCGATTACATGATCGGAAAAGTATTTTTGAGTTTAGAGTGTGAAAGTTAGAGTAAACAGCTACGGTGATTATTTTTGAGTTTAGTGTGTGATAAGTAAACAACTATTAATTATATAAAAAATAATAAGGTACAATATTCTGTATTTTTTATAGCTTTTGTTTTCAAATTTACAAACGTGGCATTTTTATGTAGTTATTTCTACAATTAAAAGTGTAGCAATTTTTGTTATTTATTTTTCTACACTAATAAGTGTGGTCTTATAAAAATTTATTTTACTTCATTTATAAGTGTAGCATTTTTGTAATTGTCTACACTTACATGTGTGGATTTTTTTTAAACATTTGTGACACATTTAAATGTGGAAAAATTACAATTCATACAAAAAAAAAGTCCACGGTTGCTTATACCGTGGAGAAATAATCGTGGAGAATTCCACTTTTTGTTGTAGTGCATGAACAACCTTATTTTTTAATAAATGAACATGAACAAGAAAATACGTTCGTTTAAGCGATCATGTTTGTTATTTGTCCGGTTAAAATTAAACGAACGAACATGAATAAGGTTTCGTCCGTGTTCCAGTTTGTTTACGACTCTAATCAAAAGTCAAAGGGGTTTCCGCACTTTGGGTATCCAATCGTGGTTTGAAACGAATTCTTGAAAGGACCGTGGGCGAAAATCGCGCCTCTTGGTCGGATAAATTAGATGATGCACTTTGGGCTTTCCGCACAGCTTACAAAACACCCATCGGGTGTACTCCATAAAAGTTAGATTGAAGATTTTCTCGGGCAAGCTTAAGACCCGCTGGAGTGGACCATTCACTGTAACCCAAGTTTTTCCATATGGCACTGTCGAGTTATCCCAAAACTCCAGGCCAAATTTCAAAGTGAATGGTCATCGTTTAAAGCACTACTTTGGAGGGGACGTACCACAATTGGTAGTCCCAGATCTCCAGACATTCCCCATGATCCAATAAATTCAGGTGACGGGTCAAGCATAGCGACCTTAAACAAGCGCTTCGTGGGAGGCACCCCATGCTTATCGTAGTATTGTGTAGAAATGAATAAGTGTTTTCTTGTTGTGTGGAGGCTCGCCTCTTCCATTACCCGTGTTTCGTGTTTGTGTTGTTAATTGTCCAGGATTGCCCGGATTGTGAAGACTCTCGTGCTCTCAGCTTTGTCTTTCATTCACAAGAGTTTCACATCCTCAGCTTCATTTTGGGAATCCAATATCCTAATCTAATCGACTAACGTTTTATCTTTTGGCACACTTTATAAACGGCCTTAGATTTACGTAGAGCCCCTTTCAAACATCGGAGACGAAGACGTTTAGTTCAGTATGGAGGGAATCTTCGATTGATTTTGCTGGCAGCCGTTGTTGTCACGTAAACCTGTTTTTAACCCAAACCAAATTTTATGCAAAAATAACCAAAAAAAATGATAAAATTTAAAAATTTTTCAAAAATAAAATAAGTTGTTTTGGTCACAGTTTTGACTTTCTAATGGTAGAATGAGCATAATTTGTGACTCGATCATGCGTTTTGACCCAAGTAATTAGCTAGTTCCCTCAACTTACCGCTTGTAGGCTAAGCTTTCAACGAATTCTATTGCTTATGCTTCGAAAATTTTAATAATGTGAAGGAACAGAGAAGTGATAGAGTTACATTATAAGTTTATTGTGTTGAGTCAGATTCTTCTAAAAATTATATGAGTAACTTGTGTTTTTCTCCCATTAGCTTCTAATCCACCTAATCATACGTGCTCAATTCAATTCAACTAAGTCAATCAATGTTTTTAGAAAAAGCATCAATATTTTTTTTTGTTAACAGTGATTTTAAAGGAGTTTTTTCTTGTTCTTAGTAATTTGAAATTAGCAAAGCCAAGAAGCAAGAATGAACTATGGAATGCCAAAAATGGATAGAATATTATGAAATTAATGCCAATGAAGCATACATTTAGTATATAGAGCAAGTAACAGACGTGTCGTGATATCCCACTCCGCTAAACCACAGGTGGGGTCAACTATACATCTTTACTTCTAGGGATTTGGTGGTTGTTGTGATATCTCACCAGGAAGCGAGGTCTAGGATGGTTCAACTAAGACACCTATCCTTAGCCCATAAGGGTGAGTAGAAAGAGTTTTTATTGTGACTTCCCACTACTAGCAACGGGGTTGTTTTCAAAACTAAGACACGGCCGTTGGGTCGTGATTATCCTACTAGGGAGCGAGGCCTAGTAGGTGTTCAAAAATAAGCAAAACCATTCCTAGCTTTAATAACTTATGATTATGATGATTAATATGTAGCAAAAAGTCTACAGTTAAATTTTCGCTCTTTAAAATTAAACAAGTACAAGGTCCTAAAAGTTGTTGCTTCAATCATGATTCATCTTGAAATACGACTATGGAAATAAGTTGATCTATGGTTTTTGAGATGAAATGAGTACACACATTTAATCATAAATCCGTGTGGTGGAGTTTAAAAGTTCACAAAGTAAGAAGTATGATTGCTTAACAATTTAGACTTATATTTACACAATACTTGTTTAATTGCTTGGTTTGGAGCTAGTGAAAAATCAGGGACGATGAATTTATCCGTCAGGACATCCGTAGATTATTCTATGGGCGCTTCTCATTCTATGATCCCAATGTTGATAAAATAAAGGAAGTCAAACAGGTTGTTAAGAAAAGAAAAAGAAAGGAAAATCCAAAAATATTAGGGATAGTTAGTGTACATATAATTTTTTTTTGGTGAAAACAGGACTTGTCGAAGCTATTGATTCTTTAGTTCCCCTTGACGAACACTTTGCTACTTTTCGAGGTAATTAGTCGAGGGGGTTCGAGATTCTTAGTCTTCTTGAGTGTTTACTTCATAACATTGCGTGAGGACACGGCAATACCTTAGTATGGGGGATTTTGGTATGTGCTTAATTACACATACATTTTTCTAATTAGAAAACGACTTAAAATAAAGACTAAAAAACTACCAAAGATCATTGTAATTTGTAATGTTTTGCATGTTGAATTGTGCAGGAACGATATTCAAAAAGGAAAGCCACAAGCGACAAACCAAGCACAGATGGAAAAGACCAGCAAAGCAAATCTAAAATCCACCAAATGAGAAATACAACTTGAGGGACTAAAATTGCCAAACCCCAAGTTGTATTACAAGAGTTAAAAGACAAGGGTCGAATTTGCAAACCGGGCGAAGTTTTGCAAAGAAGTTATAAGAGTTGAGGGGCCAAAACTGCCAACCTTCCCAAACTCCACTTTCCCGCCCAACAAAAACCCAGGTACAACTAGGCAACATGTCGTCCCATACCTTCTCCCTGCAAAACACTCAACACCCTAGATAAATCATTTCAACCACTCCTCTATCAACCCCCCCCCCCCCAGCTGTATAAGTGCCATGTTGGCAATCCCTCACCATTCCCAAGTATTTTCGATGGCTATGATTGACTCCAAAGAAGCACAAAAGAAATTAAAGGCTGGGATTTGTTTTAGAATCCCCTCACACAACAAAAACACCTAATGAAGCTCTCACAAAAGAAACACAAGCTGCAAGTCCAAAAGAAGAAGACTTCGGCTATAAATAGAGCATTTTTGTAAGCCTTTGAGGCATCTAGAACTAGTTTTAGAGTTTTGTTTTTTTAATTCTTTCATAGAATATATATGCTTAATTTCAATAAACTTACTTATTTAAAGTCATTTTACAGCTTTTAACTTTCAGCTTGTACACTTTCAAGTTTTTTAAATGACAATTTGAGGTTTAATAAATTTACAATTCCAGTTATTAAGTTTCCTACTATGCTGTTTTGTGTTCAAAAAGCTCTCAATACAGCTTGTTTATAAGCTGCTTTAATTAAGTAAATTTAAAAAGTTAAGTAGTTAAGAGAAAATAACAAAAAGAATCACTCTCAAATACACCACAACTTATGTTATGGATGATAAGCCAGTTTTGGATGGGCTTATGGACATTACTAGCTTGTTTTATACAAGCTAGAGCTTGTAGATTCTTGGTTTAGCCCTGTTTTGAGCAAGGGTGTCGTAAGATTCTCTTTTTCCTTGTTTTTCTATTTACTGTGAACAGCTATTAGATGCTTATTTTTACTTATGTTTTTACTTATTTTGTGCTTTAATCATACGTTAGTGCTTATCCATGCTTAGCTTTTGTTAAAAGTGATTGTGTAACATCTAGTTAGTACTGTTAGTTCATTTGATAAAACTGTTAGTTATGAGTTAATACTGTTAGACTAATTCAGCTTATTTAAGGGCTTATTATTGATTGAAATCTGCTTAGAAGTGTCTTATGTTATTGTTTGATAATCTGTTTTTAATCAAGATGAAAAGAAAATTGATTTTTGAAAACTTTAAGGGGTGTTTAGAACAAGCAGTACTAACTCCAAGTTAGTACTGCTGGTTCATTTTCTTGGATTCCAAGGGTAGCAGTACTAACTCAAAGGTAGCAGTACTAACTCCAAGATTAGTACTGTTAGTGAAAACTGTTAGTACTGGTGGTACATTTAAGCTTATCAGCTTATTATTTCTGCTTATTTAAGATTTCCTTAGCTTTTTAGAGTAGATTAAACCATTTTCCTTTACTGTCTTTAGGAGTAAGCTTGTTTAAGCTTATTCGCCTTTTCAAAGCAATTTTAGTAGTTGATCAGATTGTAGTTTTTAGCTTATTCTCCATTTTAGTTTAATCTAGTTGTTTATTCTTATGCCTGAGTGCTTATTAGAGTTAGTTAATTATCTGTTTTAGCTTATTTGCTTATTTCTTGTTTCATTGTGTTCTCTTAAAGCTAGCAGTACTAACCTTAAGCTAGCAGTACTAACTTAAAGCTAGCAGTACTAACTCCAAGTTAGTACTGTTGGTTAATACTGCTAGTACTGTTGTAGTACTGCTGATTTCTCCTACTTAGTATAGCTAAATTGCTTTCTTGAAATTTGCTTATTTAAGTTAGCTTAGTAGCTATTTGATTTGACTTAAGCTTGTAGAGCTTATTTGTGTCTTATAGTACAAGTTTTAAGTGTTTTTCCATTCCTAGCTTTTAGTCTTTTCTCTAGATTCTTTCCATGCTTCTCTCTCCGTGCATTTGCTTATTAAGTGCTAGTACCGCCAATCATTCAGTGTCCATATCAAGCAATCTCTTGTTCAATTCGTCTTTCGATATTCCATTCAAGCACGTTGGGATCTACGACCCGAAGACAGAACCCTATACTACTATTCCGTTTAATTGGCCCTCGCTAATTCTTATACCTGTTGTGTACATTATTTATGGTATCATAAAAGGGTGAAAGAATCTGAGTGAAACAACCCCAACATCGGAGCCTCCAATAATCAATACTACATCAACCTTAGCCTTAACATCCCCTATCAACCTTTGGGCAAAAACCTCACTAAGCGTGTCTCATCAGACCACAATGTCCTCTAACACATTCGTATCAATGTCCTCCTCAACATTATCCTCTGTTGAAATAGAATCCCTAAACCTCTTACGAGGTGAAGAAGATCAGCACGGGAAAGAACTAAAGCTCTCGTATCATGGATAGGTGAAGTCACGGTAGCAGTAAGGGACCTACATCTCTTGTGAGATAGTCTAGCAGATGACTCGGAAGAAGAATCCCCAGATGATGATTCGGATGTCATCGGTGGATACATGGTAGATAATGGGGCAAACCACTAACAGAGATAGGCCTCGCTACACCGTGGAGTCCTAGCAAGTGATGGATGAACAAATCTCTATGATGTAGATGAATCAGCATTCGTGATGTCAGGTGGTGTATGTCCGGATAAAGAATGACCCAAAATAGAATGCCCAAGTGATGAATGATCTGAAGATGAATGACTCGATGAT
Source organism: Tanacetum coccineum (assembly GCA_026074375.1). Classification (NCBI taxonomy): domain Eukaryota; kingdom Viridiplantae; phylum Streptophyta; class Magnoliopsida; order Asterales; family Asteraceae; genus Tanacetum; species Tanacetum coccineum. The sequence continues at coordinate 25,657 of BQNB010004464.1, read as the reverse complement.
GATCTGGAAGTAAAATGATCCAAGTGATGTGATGTGTACCTCAATGCTAAACGATGAGAAGGTAAAGTTGTTAAACCTACTTCCCTCGCGATCAATGCCCTACATGCCCAACCAGGATATGTAAGGTACAGTCGAGCCCATAGGAATGTCCTCCCCGGTCAGATAAAGAAAAGCATGTCGTCGAAGAAGTCCTAGTTGGGAGCAACAGACAGTGCAATTAAAACCACAGATGATGGTGCAACAACAACAGATGGTGTGGGTAAAATAAGAGCAGTAGGGATCTCTAGAATAAAAGTAGTAGATGATACATGCCTCTCGGGTATCTCAGTATCTGACTCCGAATCGTCTGAACACAAAAAAGGTGAAACCATAGGTGCTACAAATACGGGAGGTGGTGAACTCTTTGATGGATCAGCCTTTGATGATGAATGAGTATTAAGCTCGAGTACCTCGGCAGGTGAGGCAACTGCAGTCGCCCTCACCTCTGGTGCAACCACCGTACCAATCAACAAAATAAAGAACCGATAAGGATAACACGCGGAAAGAGGAACCCACACTCTCGACTGAACTACTTGAAGAAATATAAATGACCGTGAGCTGCCATACCCTGCAACAAGCACTAGTTATATAAATTTCCCTTAATATCAAATCCATTGCAAGTACGTGTAATGCAAGAAGAAATTAAAAGTATGGTGTAAAATATAATCATGGCAAAAATAACCGTATAATTAAATAGTTGAAGTTTAATATAGTTTAATACCCGAACTTATCGATATAGATATATACATAAACAAGTAACTACGTAGGATTCACATACTGATTAAATGACCAACTTAAAATATACTACCTTGTTTCTCTATCACCTTGCTCTGGATACCAAGTCTGATCACAAAAAAATAAACCCCCCCAAAACGGCCTAGTCGGAAACAAAACGTGTCCTGGGGCGTACCTCATAATATAACATCACACAATATACAAAGAACGACCTCAATGGTACGTTTAAAAAATCCAACATCGTTGCATTAATTAAAATAGTTAAAGTTTACATATGCCAAAGAAAAAGCGGAAGTCGAATAGACAGGTTTTAAAAGATTGACAACTATGTTAACATGGATAATAATAAATCTTGAAATTCGGATCCAATGCAAGGCAACACCATAAAGCACGTAAAAACACCACCGCTAAGAGGCACCATTAGATAAGACATGCTAAAACATCAAAATAAAGTTGGTGAATTAATAGGTTTGCATTTAATATTAAAAGTGGACAACAAGTTCATAGTACACACGTGGCAGTTATAGGAGATACAAGTTCACATAAAAATAAAATTGACTATTGCGCTAAGCTCATGACACCGAAGCTCAATTTAAAAGGAACCATATTATATGCCAAATAAGAATTAATTTCCCTAGAGGTATCTGACCAAGATCACCTAGTGAAATTTGACATGGTATATATCCGTTTGTTCAGGACCTCCGGATCTAGTAAGTACTACTTACCCGGATAGGGATAATTACTCCCAATATATCTAATTACAACATTCGCGCTTACTTAACCAGTACAGTCGGTTAAGCAATTGACGGTTCATGATAATTCGGGCATTAGTGGTATATTCGCTACTTAGGCAACACGTAATCAGGAAAAGGAAACGTAAAGTAACTGTGTCCATAGTTTAAAAGCAAGCAATGTTTCTCACCCCAAAATAGTAAAGTAAAAGTAGTAAAACGTGGGGCTATAAACTCACCTTAGCAAGATGAGCAAATGATAAATCACGCAAGTACAAGATGATATAAAAATCTAGCCATGACCTAAAATAATAACGCGTTTTAGAAACACGGAAAGTATGCCAAGAATTTCACAATATGTTCATCACCAAAATATATCCATGTATGTTTGATTTGGTTTGATTATCAAATCATGACGAAATAAAATCATATAGTTTTTCGTTAAGTTTCGGCATTTAACCAAAAATTACTATTTTTAGTAAGTTTCTATTTTAGGAAAGTTTTTAGTTTCAAGATGTTAATACCGTCCCCTATATTTATTAAGTTTCCATATTTTCAAAACGTACTAACTAACCTTAATCGCTTAACTTCTATGTCCGTTTCGCTAATTTTTTACCAAACTTACTATTTTTAGTAATCTTAACGCTTTTCCTAAAATATGTTAACGACGTCTTTAAATGGTACTAATCAATATATATGTGTTACTATATGTTTCGCTAGTGTTTAGAAAGTCAAAAAATGTCCGAAAGTGTCCGAAAACCCATTTTACTATTCACATCAGCAACTATTCATTTGTTTTCGTCGAAAAATGTTTCAAATTTTATTTGGCCATAACTTGGTCGTTTTAAATCCGTTTTTAAAGTGTGATATATGAAAAACTATCTATTCGAAACGAGCTCTTCAAAAACTACTTTTACGCATAATGAAAACATTTTTAGGTCGGCCAAAACCTCAAAACAAATTCGGGACAGCAAGCACTTTTTGTCAAAAACGCAACCAAAATACACCCAAACTTCACAATAGTGTCTAATCTATCCTAATCTCCATTCACAACTAATCCACAACAAAACCACACCTAAATTTAACCTAATCCCTTCATTTCTATTGTTGCAACACTCATCAACTCTCACCTCACCAAGAACATAATATTTAACTAGTAAAATAAGGTAGTATCGTTATTTATAAAATATTGTCTTTAAAATCTTTCAAAAATTGAAACACAACATATGGATGTATGGATCTTGAAACATATAGAAGTAAACATAGAAACCCAAGAAGATTAAGATATTACAAGAATGAAGAAGGATACTTACAAGTATAAAGAACAAGTAGTGAAATCACAAGATCTATACCCCAAAATAATAGATCTAGAAAAACCCCAAATAATTACTAAACCTTAATTTGTAGATCTTGAAAATACTTGAAATCAAATGAAACCCTTCTTGGAATGACCTTAGATCTTGATAAAATGAAGTATGGAATGTGTGAATCTTCGTAGAAATCAAAAGTATAGACTGTGTTAGTGTGTGTCGTGGGCTAAGAGAGCAAGAGAGGGAGAGAAAATGTTTTTGGTGAGGCAAGGAATTTATGAAATGACCTAAGTCTTGCAAAGTGAGGTTTTTTATAGTGTGTGACTTGGGTTTAGGATTTTTTGGAACTTGGATATGTGGTTGGTGACTAGCAAAAAGAGTGAACCAAGGACCTCATGGTCCTTGTGGTTCGTCCGATGTAGGCCAAGGAAGGGGGAAAGGTTCAAGCAAAGCAACTAGCCATGGTTCCATGTTTAATTCAAATTCCATAGTACTATAGTGGTCCAAGGGTATACATGTGAAGTATAAGAGCCTTTGGCTTATAGTGAGGATAAAACAAGCATGTCAATTATCCCTTCTTAATGCATGCATGTGATGGTGTTTTGTCTTGAAAATTCAAAAGATGCTCTTGATTTATTTAAGGGTGTGTATGCGTGTGTTTTGAGTATAGGGGGGGAGGAACGAAATTTTTAGCTTAACAATATGAGATGGACGATAACTAAAGTTTACACGAAAAGATTTGAGTTTCCGGGGGTTCCGTTAGGTCAAAAACGCGAAAAACGCAATTTAGACAATAAAGCGTAAAAATAAATATCGGGAGTGATCGTAACTATCGAACACTAGAAAAGATAAAATAAACTCATATAATATCTAAACTAAGGAATATCGATGCCTGGAAACGGTCTGTTTCTGATGACGTTTTTCAGATTTACGCAGGTTTACCTCCTGGTAAACCGCCAGATTCAAACGTAATGTATAAAAGTCAAAAATAATTGTCGAAATAGTTTAAAATATTGACCTAAAAATCTCGGGTGTAAAAGGCGACGTGTTTTTCTATGACCAAAATCCCTATTCTTATCATGAAACAAACGACTTCTTCAACCAGCCCCCACAACACCATATGGAGACATACTCGTGTGGGTTTTGTGAAGGAAGCCCTCACTCGGGCTTTAACTGTCAAACAGGGAACATGCCCGTCTATGAGTAGGGTCCTTGTTACAATCAAAATTTTGTTGATGACCAAACTCCATATTATTCTTCGAGTCCTCCACGTCAGTTATACTGTTGTGAGTTCTGTGGAGGTTCTCATTTTGGCTCTGATTATCAAACGAGGAACCCGCTTGTCTTTGAGCCAGGTTATTGTAACAATTATGACTTTCCTTATTGTGACCAGCCTCTGAAGTACCATATCGACCATTCGCCCCCTCAGGATTTATATCTTAAAAAATGTATTGACGATATGAAATTACAAATGAATGAAATTATGGAGTTGATTCATGAAATATATCAAATACATGAACCTCCTATTAGCTTTAATGAACCTGGGGGGAGTGACGATGATACAGAGGTGATATTTGACGAGGAGTAATTTTTAAGACAACAAAGTACCGCTTAGGTCACACCTCCGCCACTTGCACACATACTACCCCTACATTTCTAGCTACCATGGAACCTTTAGACAATGTGCGTATGGATTTGACAAGGTCCTCACCTTTGACGCAGACTGGGATGGTTGATTTTGTATCCGGTCATGTGGTGATTGATGCAGCACATCGTAAACGGGTCAAGTACGAGGCTAAGTGTGCAAACATCAGATATGGTTTTCTCCCCTTTTCATTTTCTTCGCTTGGGGAATTAGAGAAGGATGCGGTGACCATACTGAAGCGGATCCGAAAGTTCTCCATGGGGGGGGGGGGGGGGGGGGGACTTTCCAAGAATTAGAGCATGTGCTGCTATTCATATTTTTTAATAAGATTAGCTTTTCTATAGCTAAAGGGGTGGGGGCTTAGCTGGTATCTCGGCTCCCCACTAACTTTTTATAAATATCCTATTTCTTCTAATTAAGTGATGTTATAATAAATAATAATAATAATAATAATAATAATAATAATAATAATAATAATAATAATAATAATAATAATAATAATAATAATAATAATAAACATCGTCATAATGTTGTGCGTGATACTCTTGTCGACATTTGTTATCTTTCGGGGATTTCAGCTGGTAAAGAAGTTGATATCGGGTTGGATGGGGGTGTGACAAACCATTACGTCCAGCAAATATTTTACTTTACTCGTGGGATGGAGGTCTTGATGTGTGTGTGAATCTGACTGGATCTTCGCCTTTGACGCAAACCGGGATGGTAGATTTTGCGCCCGATCGGGCGGTGATTGATGCTGCCCAGCGTAAACGTGGTAAGTATATGGCTAAGTGTGCGGCTATTGGATATGGGTTTCTTCCCTTTTCTTTTTCTTCTTTGGGGGAATTAGAAGCAGACTATGTTACATTGCTGAAACGGATCTGAAAGTTCTCCATGGCTCAAGACATTGGGGCACGTGCTGCTGTTCATATATTTAATATGATCAGTTTCGCTATTGCTAAATGAGTGGGGGTGCATATAATATCTCGGCTCCTTCTAATTTATTGTAAATCTCTTGAGTTTCTTAATAAAGTGGTTGATAATAATAATAATAATAATAATAATAATAATAATAATAATAATAATAATCCAAGACCCAAAAGAGTGGGGGGCCCAGATAGTATCTCAGTTTCCTTCCAATTCCTTGTAATCTCAATTATTCTAATGAAGTGATGTTTGTAATAAATAATAATAATAATAATAATAATAATAATCATCCAAGACCGAAATAAAACAACGATTTTCTGACGGTTCGCTCCCATTGACTCGGATATATAAAGGGTCGAGGAAAATATAATCAAGGTCGAAATAAGACAGCCGCTTCCTGGCGGCTCGTTCTCGTTGACTCGGATGTTTAAAGGACCGAGGAAAAATAAAAATATAAATATATATAAAAATATTAATAAAGTTAAATTATGGTCCGGAGTATCTAAATAAAGCTTCCATCTCTAGATCAGTCGTTGGATTATTTCGGAAGAAATAAAAAGGATACTCCTAAATCACGTTCAAAATTAAACTTTCATATTTATTTTGTTTTCATCAATAAGGGTTTTGTAAAAATGAATTTTAAAACTAGAAATTGTTAAAACCGGACAACTTTGCAAAAATATGTACCTAACTATTATGATAAGCACTTCACTTTTTCGGAAATAAAATAAGAATAGATAAGCATTAGGGATAATGGGAGCGAAAAGTTTACTTAAGCTTACATAATTTGCATTTATGGTTAGTGTTAGCATTTATTCTTAAATTTAACAATGATTTCGTTTTAAGCTTGGTATGAGGTTAGTTTAAAATCGAGGATGATGATTCCCATATCCTGGAGGAACCCAGTTTGTGTGCTTCCCGTTCTTAAGCATTGTATATATCGTGAAAATAAAGTTAAGCATGGCGGTTCTTAAATAAAACTTTTATATGTTAAGGAAAAAGGGTCAAAATGGCGCGCTCTAATTAAACTTTTTTAATTTATATCCCTTAAATGATTATTTATCTGTTCTTATTTGATGTGATATTATATTCATTTAGGGGATGTAAATCGTATTTGGACTTTACATATATAAAAACAGTTGCTTCGGGGCAAACAACACTTAGGGGGATGATGAGCGCGTAATTATTCATATTTTAGTGCTAAAATCTCTCATTTACGGTATAATAAATAGCAAAAATGTGAATTTTAAGTGCATTTATCGTTTAAATATGTTATTTATTATAGTAGGCATGGAATAAGGGCATTTGAACAAAAGTGCGGGATCTTGAGCATTTAGTGAAGATTATTAAATCCCAAAATAGGGGTGTTGATCGGTTCGGTTATTGGGTTATTCGGTTAGTTCGGTTAAAAAAAAAAAATTGGGTCAACCCGAAAACCGAACCGAACCGAACTAGAATTCAACCGAACCGAATTCGAATTCGGTTCGGTTCGCGGGTTGACCCGAATAACCGGATTTCAATATTTTAAAAAAATTAATTACATAGTTTTAGTTAAACATAAATTATTATTTACATAAAAAGTGTTTTTTTTATATTAGGATTAACATATTATTGATATTTATTTTTATATTTATATAATAAATTTAGTGTTTAAATGAATTCGGTTTTCGGTTCGGAGTGCCAAACCCATATCCAACCCGAGAACCGAATTAGTAGTTCGGTTCGGTGGGCGAATTCGGTTCGGTTATTAGTTCGGTTCGATTATTTTCGGTTCGTTTCGGTTTCAGTTCTCGGTTTATTCGGTTTTTCTGCTCACCCCTGTCCCAAAAGAAAAAGTTTGAGACTGAGCCCAAGACCCGACCCGACCCGACCCAGACCTGAGCCCATTATGCTATATACCCCATAATTTAGTTGTTTTATAAAAAAGAAATAAAAAAACGCCCATAGGCCATACAACCCAACTTCACAGTTTACACAAAGAAGAAAAGCCCAAAAGCCCATTTGGTTTAAAATAAACCTACGAAGAGATGAGCAGCAAAGGGGGAATGAAGAACACAGCGCCGCTACTTATTCCTTTCGTTTTTATTTTTCCTTTATTAGCTTGTAGGAGTAGTTTAGATTTGGTATAAACAAGATCTTGAGACTCGCGCTTCATTGCGGCGTGTCTTGTGTACGTTTAAGGTTGCGTTTTTTTGTTTAGTGATTCCATTACCATAATATTTAGGAACTCTTTTTGGTTAACTTCGTAACAATACGTTCACGTCACGATTCAATTATGAGAAACATAAAAAAGCTTTAAGTAACACACATGTCAACTAAAGATAAAAAGGATAAATTTAGACATATATTTAATCTAATAAGCTTAAAAAATTTCACATTATTATCCTTTATTACCAATTGTCAACACATTATCGCTTTGTTTATTTACTAATTCAACTTTTTTGATATTATTGCATTATGATTGGGCCTAACATATTGGCTATTGTATTTGTTTGATAAATCAGTATCTTGTGGGAGGTTATGTGTACTTGTACCAATGGGTGTATATAAAAAAAAATCCGTTCTCTGAAGAGTCGCTTGATATAATCTGAGGTATCTCGTTCTTCTTCCATAATAAGTTTCTGAACAGCATTTGTGGTAGTACTTGTTGATTTCTAGAGTATCCCTTCAGGTGCTCACCGTACCATAATTTTGCATCGCAATTTGCACAGGACCACTGAAGTCACCTATAACTATGTACAATGAGAGTACACCTACAAAATCACATTTTTGAAGGAAAAAAAGCTCAAAACTAATAACAGAACATATTAAAAAAACTAATTTTCAAAATGTCTGTTCACCTTCAGCTCGGGCACTGCTGGACCTGACAGCTTCTGTTACAGTTGTATGACCTGGTAGACGCTGGTCTATGCTACGCCTTTTCCCACATCGCGTTTGCACTCCGGGCCTTTTTCTCTTCTGACCAACAGAGTTTCTATACATTTGGCCTGCGTAAACAAAAGTTTCGCAATACATACAATATTTAATCTTCAAGCTGACCAAAAGAGAAAACGGTGCGCAAACTTTCCTTACCCTGTGTGTCAACACTTTTTGGCTGTTGGGAAAGATTGTGACAGGTATCTTCACGGTTAGCTTCGCATACGACATCTGAACCGTCACCGACCCACATCTCACAGTCACCTTAGTAGGAAAATTATGCACTTTCCCATTCTTATTCCCCCAATAACCTCTCCTTACAGGAATCACACAACTCGAACTCTTCCAGAAACTGAAATGTAAACTCAGGATCAGGTTGAGTCGATAACTTTTTCTTGGTAGAAAAACTAATCAACACCAAAAGGCCAAATATGGTGAATGTTAAAAGATGAGTTTCTAAATTCTGATCATACATTGGATAACAAACATTTCATCATATTAGTTTCAGTTTTCGAGTCATTTAAAACACTAACACGCATGCTAAAAGGGTGATCATAAATCAAAAGTTAACTTCTTAGGGGTATGATAGTGTTATTCTATAATTATATCTGCTAGTAGGAAAATACTTCGAATAAACTTAAAACTCCTGATTATCAACATCTATTAATGCTGTTTTTTCGAATTTTGACACGCCCACTTCTGCTTTTGCAAGCTTTGAAATTCAAATATACCAACAACATAAGTATTATAACGGTGGTGTTTGGATTAGCTTATTTATCCAAACAACCTGAAAACCACCCATCATGCGGCGTCTAATATTTTTAACTTATCATTTAGTGAAAAAGAAAATTATAAACTAACCTTTAGGCCTTCTTTGTCCAGATACGGTATACCATAAACTCTTTGAAGACTCTCGCGGTCTTTGTTTCCCCTTCTAGTAAGCCGCTGAAGAGTGAAAATATTTCAAAAGCATAAATGAATAAACAGATGCGTAAGAAATGCAGAACTGCTCAGTGCGTCATAATATACCTCACCTTTAAGAAATCAACTGCTTTGACAACAATAGTGTTCATCGTAAGTTCCTTACCATCAAGAACTAGGACGGTGCTCCCATACACCACTCTGTCACTGTCATGCTTCATGATTTAACTGAATCAACTCCTTTGGTTGCATTTCCAACACACATAATAAATTAAACCAACTAATGTAGCAACAGGCTGCAAAACATAACGCACCCAAAATGATGATACCTGGTTTTCCTACTCCTTGGTGTATTCCTTAGCCCTGTTAAAAATCAACTTCCTGTTAGCCGCATTCTTCTTGTTCAAAAGCTCACCCTCTTGCTTCTTCGCCAAAGCCCATTCATCGCTTCTCTTTTGCTTATTCAATACGGACACAGGAACCAATTGTCATACCTTGGCACCTTCAACCATTTATTCACACTATAAAATACAACATAAACTATTAAAGCCAATACACTAAATCATTAATCCATTACAAACAAAGAACGTAAAAGAAAAATACTTATCCAAAATTTCAACGCAAACTCGATGAATACAATTTTTTATAACGCAATTTTCAAATAATCTACTCACAATTATCTACATATTTACAAAACTCACAATGCATCCTGGAATAGGTGTCTATATAAAATATTGCACATTTAGCTATTCAAGTAACCCATAATAAATTAGAACTCTAACCTTTATTCAATTTCAAATAACACCAAACTATGAGTATTACAATTATTAATCCAATTAGAAGATTAAAATATCATCATCAACATAACAGTTTTTTTTCAATATTTTTTTTCTTTTTATAGTGATCATAATTTATTAGATATCATGTTTACAACTGATTTAGATCAAAAAAACTATGAGTGTATGTGGGACAAATTTGTTATGTTGTATAAACTAAAATAATCTTGCTTTGCGAAGCGATATTGTTATAAAACAATAAACAAATTGTGTTTTACAGAGACATTTTTTGTGTTTGTATTGTTATAGCATGTCTCTTATGAATGATTGACAACAAAAGTAAAAATTTTAAACACATTGGTACTTGTAGGGAATTACAAACATTCTAGTAACGGGAATCGAAAAAAACCGTTACCAGGGACCGAACTAAAAAAACTTGGACGGTTACTTGTTCCGGATTATCTTTATTTTTGGTTCACGTTTCTTTCGGTTTCGGTTCCGTTTCAGCTTGGTTCTAGAAGCATGGACACCCCTAGATATGACCGTAAAATAGATATTAACCATTTTAGGGTACAATTCTAATCAATGCTTGAACCCCCAAAAGTTAGGTCCTAAAACAACGATTAAGATTTTGAATTTATTTGTTAGATTAAGGACCTCCGCACCCAAAAATAAGAAGGTTAGGAAATGCTTGCTTTGTAAGCAGATAAACGCTTCAAAATAAGGAATCCCAAACACCCCTTAATAGATCTTTTCATCCACGTCAAATAAAAATCAAACCTTTGACATGCAATTAAGAGCACCAAAACTGATCAAATCTATGTACAACTCTGCACTTGTTTAAGCTGAGGTTAGAGGCAGCAACATACCATCAGCAATTGCATCCAGTTGTTGCTTCTGTTGATACATCGAGTTTGATGTGAAGCTGATTTAGTCAGGTCATCTCAAAAAGTCGTCTCCATTGGTATTCTGCTGGAAAATACGTACATAAGTGTTGTGAGTGATATATAAACATAATCATTAATTTATGTCGTCAAATATTCATGAGAAGTTAGAAACCTAAAGTCATGAAGTCGAGACTCAGTTTGATTAACAATCGACAATGGACTAACCAATATTAACAGTGAAAGTGAGCAAAATCCAAACAATATTTAAATAATCTCTTAAGCCGCCAGTTTTTCTCTTATCATGTATAGCCAAAAAGGTTATGTAGTCACCTGAGAGCAGGCGTACGGTAAAGCGAAATACATCCCCGCAGCTCATTCTCTATAAAAGACAGTGCGCTCATTGTCTACAAGCTTCACTGCTGGTGCTTTATGAGCTCCCAGGAAGAGACTTGTTGTAAACATGGGACCCATTGCAGTAAACAGCTCTTTGTAGGTATCCTGAAATTAGTAGCACTCAAATAGGGTCATCTCAAAAAAGTGTTGACGTAATAAAACAATTAATTCGTGTACCAAGTTCAGGTTTTTTTACCGTTTACGGCCATATCCTGCTTTTTCATTCATGTCTTGCATCATCCTAACGACTAACCAAATCGATATTCGAAAGTTAACGCATACTACAGAATTAATAAACTTTAGAGAACCCGCAAGCCTTATTTTCCATCAAGAATTCATATTTAATTGCATCCCTTCTGTTCTATAAACTCACGAGTCTTGCCATTGACGATTAGTTCATACGAAAACCTATATAAGTCGGAAGCTCTTCTAATCAGTTGGCAAAACTTCTATTCATCCCATTCCACATTTCATCATCATGATCCTTTGACCTCTACAAAATTATTTACAATTAAAGATGTATGCAGCTAAGCATCCCTAAAAAGCTTATAGCTTTCGCCAATATACATGTGTGCATGAACAATAACTGAAATTTACCAACATATAGTTAGAAAAAACGATTATGCTTTCCCTAAAATCAAATGAGTTGCCATGATCTATTACAGTTAGTTAATAAGAACATCTAAAATACTTTCTATTGACATTTCATCCACAAATCTCATAAAAAAAGCTTCGCTGAGGAATACTCTTCAGTAAATATTAAACGACTTAACGATATAACTTGAAGTGCTTATAATCTTGTGCTTAACATTCTACAAACTGAAGCATCTACAGAAATTCTTAACCCTGAACCTATATCTCTTGAACTTATGATTATGACGCATGTACCTATCATCAATAAAAGAACATAATCGCAAGAATAATAACATAACAGCTTGCAGGGTTTAGATAAAGCAGACTCCTTATTTGCTTATTTCGGGATAAATTGGCCTGTTAACCTCAAATCTAACCTAAAATACAGGGGTGTTTGTTTTAGCTTTTTATGGAGCTTATAAGCTGAAATAACCCAAAAAAAAGCTACTAAGGTGTTTTGATAAACTTGTAACGTCATGCTTTTAAGCTTAAGCAAGTCTATAAGCTTTCTTTCTCCTTTTTTACCATAAGCTAATCCAAACACTCAACGTAACCTTTTATAAGCGTATTCATCATAAACCACAAACCACAAACCGTAATATAGGGTTTAACTTCTTCAATCTTAATTTACATTCAGATATTGAAATTTAATAACAATAAACAAAATTAAATGCATCCATTACCTCAAGATGCACACCATATAGGCAGACTGGATGAATAAAAACCACAAAAGTGCTTCAGCAATATGTGAAAACAAAAAAAACCCAAATTTGAAGCGGCATCGTTTGGTTTGTGTGTGTGTTTTTACGGTGGGTGCACTGGTTTGTGTGTGTGTTTCTAAAGGCCTGGTGGAAAAATGGTGAGGGTGGAATGTGTTTTGGGGAATGATGAATGATTTGGGGAGGGTGGAACACGTATCATCAAGTATAGCCACGTGTTTTTCTATGCGGTAATCAATTACACAGACTAACCCACCTTTCAGTACACATCTGATTAATTTATCATTAAACTACTGTTCATAAATATTTATTTAATATTTTATTACTGTTCATAACAATAATAAAAGGGAAGTGATACTCACACCACAAAAAATGATTTGCACACCACAATTATGCATATATGATGTTGTAACATATGCATTAGTGATGTGACATTGTGGTATTCACATCACTTTTTGTGGTGTGAGTATCACTTCCCATAATAAAAAATGAGTATGTGAGGGAGGGACAACTTGGGTTATGTATAATAGTTATAATTAGTAAAAGCTTGTTATAAATTCGATTTGATTAAAGCTTTGATCATTATTAGTTTATGTACATCTTTTGTTAATTTCAAGTATTTATGTTAATGTTTTAGCTAACCATTTTTTACCCGCGTAATCTTTATTTTTACCCTCTTTAATCACTCTTATATATAAATTTCTTTTATAAACTAGTTAGTTTTATCTTTTTATGCTATAAAGCTCAAAACTTTTTATAAAAATGTCATTTTTAAATCATTTTCTTTCATAAAATTTAGGGTAAAAGCCATAGAATACCAACCTACTTTCTGAAATTTACCACAATGAACCATTTACTTTTTTATTACCGATATGACCAATGTACTTTCAAATTATTTTTCAACTTGAACAAAACGTTTGTACCGTTAGTTATTATGTGACAACGTTAGTCAATTTAGCTAACGATCGTTTGAGGAAGTTTCAAAAATCGTCCCTGTGGTTTTAATATATTTTTCTTTTTTTCGAAAAAAAAATTTCGAAATTTTTATAAAAAATTTTGAAAATTTTTTTTTTTTTCGAAAATTTTTGCAAATTTTTTTCGAACATTTTTTTTGAAAAATTTTTGAAATTTTTTTTTTTTTTTTTCGAAAAAAAAAATTTCGAAATTTTTATAAAAAATTTTGAAAATTTTTTTTTTTTCGAAAATTTTTTAAAAAATTTCGAAAAATTTTTGCAAATTTTTATAAAAAAAAATTTTCAAAATTTTTTTCTAAACTTCTTTTTTTCGTAAATTTTTTATGTGTATAAATTTTTTTTCGAATTTTTATTATAAAATTTTCACGATATTTTTTATAAAAATGTGTAAAAATTTTCGAAAAAAAAATATATTTACGAAAAAAAATTTCGAAAATTTTTACACATTTTTATAAAAAATATCGAGAAAATTTTTATAATAAAAATTCGAAAAAAATATTATACACATAAAAAAATTTACGAAAAAAAGGCAGTTTAGAAAAAAAATTTGAAAATTTTTTTTCAAAAAAAATGTTCGAAAAAAATATATATTTTCAAAAAAAAAATTTCGAAATTTTTTCAAAAAATTTTCGAAAAAAAAAAAAATTTTCAAAATTTTTTATAAAAATTTCGAAATTTTTTTTTTCGAAAAAAAGAAAAATATATTAAAACCACAGGGACGATTTTTGAAACTTCCTCAAACGATCGTTAGCTAAATTGACTAACGTTGTCACATAATAACTAACGGTACAATCGTTTTGTTTCAAGTTGAAAAATATTTGAAAAGTACATGGTCATAGCGGTAAATAAAAAAGTAATGGTTCATTGTGGTAAATTTCAGAAAGTAGGTTGGTATTCTATGGCTTTTACCCTAAAATTTACTTAGTTTTATGAATTTTAACACTTTTTTATAAAGTTTTAATTTTTATAAAATTTTCATATTTATTATTTTCTTTTAATATAAAAATCATTTTTTATATTTATTTTAAAATTAGTTTTATTTAAAAAAAGTTTTTATTTTTACTAGTTAGATGGATGATGGAGTCGTCATTATCTCCGGCTCATGCCGAGCTAATTCTAGGTTTTATCTTTTTCCTCATATTTTTTATTTGTTTATGTTTATTGTCATGTTTAGTTTAGATATTATTATTATTATTATTATTATTATTATTTATTAAAACATCACTTTATTAGAAAATTCATAGGATTTACAAAAAATTAGAAGAAAGCCGAGATACTATCTGGGTCACCACTCCTTTAGCAATAGCGAAAATAATCCTATTAAAAATATGAACAGCCGCACGTCTTGATTATTATTATTATTATTATTATTATTATTATTATTATTATTATTATTATTATTATTATTATTATTATTATTGTTGTTGTTGTTGTTGTTGTTGTTGTTTTACTTATTACTTGTAGCATAGTTATAATTATTAGCGAGTAGTTTTGGTATGTTTATTTAGAAATTGGTGGTTAGGATATTGTGATTGATTTGAGGAAGTTGTTGATGGTGATATTAGTTGTTAGCTTAGGTTAGTATATTGACTAAAGGATGGGTTAAGCGTTTTTGGGTACGGATAATATTTGCGGATTTGTGCGAGGCTTGACCAAAATTTCGTGGACGGTCCGCCTAGACGATTTTGGCATCTTACTTTTGAAATGGAACCCTAACTCAAAGTAAGGTGAGTAAGACTCGCATCAAATCCAAAATACTACCCGTACTACAAAACGCCTAAACTAGCCTAGTAAGCCGTTAACGGGAGACATCCAACTACGGTTTACTTAGATTGTTTTAATTAGATTTAACGAGAAAAAGCCGTTGGATATAATAGAAATTCTCTAGTGGTCAATATCTTAACCTAGATTATCAACTAATCGGTTTAATGTGTGCGTATAAGGGTTAAAATTGACATACGACAGTATTAAGAGATTAACCCTTGTACGAGTTTTTGATCACCAAAATAACTGCTTTAATTAATCGTGATATTTTAGCCACCGTTTCTAGACAAACATATTCCCTTAGATTATGTTCTTATCGTTTTACTTGTTCCCGTAGTTTGCGTTTAGTTATTGTTTGCCTTAGATTTATTAGTAGATTTGTATTTCTCGCCTTTATTTATTTATTAGACTTAAAACCAAACCTTGGGCGATAACTAAGCATCCAATTAGACTTAACCGATGAATCTCAAATTCACCACTCCTTTAGAACGACAACTCGAGAGATCAGTACTTACCGTGATACTTAGTTATTTAGGTTAGTATCCTTATCTTTCCATACTTATAAATAATTTTTGGTGTTAAAAAAAATGACAGACATCACCTTTCATTTCTACGCTCAAGCAACTTAGCCCATAAGTCGTGGAGACCATTTGCAAAGTCAAGATCTTTTCCATTTTCCCGATCAAAGTACACCAACATCCCATTAAACAACCCCCTAGAATTAGCAGCTACCGCAAGTTCATCTAGTCGTGGGAAGTTAGCCATTTTTTGTTTTTGTTTATTGGGATTTTGGTTTGAAGGTGTTTTTGAGTTGAAAATATTTTGGGGTATGCAAACGATAGGGGGTATCATCCCTTAAATATCAACAAAGGAAATTTAATGCAATTGACGGTCCAAATGAAAGACGTGTAGTGTCATAATTAGTTGCAATGCATCTGACTATTTCTCACACGGCTCGATACATCGCAATTAATTTGTAGAATTGGCGGAGACACTAAGTTGAGGTACCAAGTATGCATTAATAATAAATAGTTTATGAACGAATGGAACATCGTAACTCTTCATATTAACGGTTTGATAATGAAACGACATTTGACCGTTCACGGTTATGAAACATCATAACCTTTAACACAAACTCTTATATAAAGCACTAAGCTATATCACGCGTCCCATATTCTAAAAAATCATGAAACGCAAACGCATAGAAACTTCAAATATGGATATTGACGGTTCAGATGTGGTTCGGTATTCTTTGAAAGAACTAGAACAAGCCGTGGTTACAATCCAAAATTTATTGCTCGTATGTGGGTTGTGCAAATGGAAAGGGAGGTTGTGAACGACAATCAAATAGCACGAAAACTGTTGGACGTTGTGAAAGATGTTGACAAAAGTTTGAAAAAAAGGCAGAGAATTATTGACGAGTTAAAGGTTAAAAAGGGTATGCGTGCATGGAAAGCTGTTACTTTTTCAGGAAAGTTGAACATCGCGAGATGGAGATGCGCCAACAATTAATGCTGCATATCAACGAAACTCAAATGCGTACCTTTGAAAAAATGAAATTTGTTGAAGCTATGAAGAAACTTTAAATGGGTAATGATGTTGTTATTCTATTGTGTTTTGTGTTGTTCTTCCGTATGTTATTGACAATTAAGTAATATCATTAAATCTTGACTTTTACAGCAGTGCATACTTTTGTGTTGTTCTTCAGCATTGACTACTTTTGTATGTTGATGTTTCGATAACTTTGACTTTTACAAGTTAATTTGGGTTACAATGAATCAGGTTAGGGACCAACGGGTGTAATTTGATTATCCTTCATTCTACTTGATCAATTGGTATTTGTTTCAAAAAGAGTATCTTACTTTGCCTTACTTCTGATCAACTGCATAACAATCAATACAAATCATTTGAAAACCTTAAATACAAAATATATTTATATTCATTCAATGTTAAGAACCATAATCACATACTCAAAAAATGACTAAACAAGTAAACTGTGACAACCCGTATTTTTCAGGCTAATATACGTCAATAAACTCAAAATATTCACTATAAAACTTTACACGTTCACTTTTTCATGAAACCGTTGACTTAAATCGCGTACACTAAAAACAACTTTAAACGTAAACCGGCATTAAATAAATATAATTTTACGTCAAATATATGTTATATGACTTTTATAAACATAATTTATAAGTTTACAAAGTTTATTTTGAAAGTTTTACGTAAATGCTTAAATTTATTAATTTAGTGCATGCATGCATGTACTTTGCATTACCACCTTATACTATATATACATACACTTGCATAATAAATTAAAATATCAAAATTTGAAATATTTTTTCTATATACATACATGTTGCCGCCACTTTTATTACCAAAGAAGCAAATGGGATATTTTGAAACTTAAGCCTTACAATTTATAGTCATTACTTTCACTAACCAAGTTCACATGATTTTAATACATACTAATATCCATACCTAACACTTTATACTTGCTATTAACCGGCTAAAGCAACATCTCATACTAAAAATATAGTTTCCTATTATTAACCACCCAAAGTATCTTTTAACCCTACTGAAGACTGTCTAATAACATACATGAAGAAGGAAAGAGAGATGATTTTAGAGAGAGAGTGGTTGGATGAATATTTAGAGAGAGAAAGTAAACATAGAAAGAAAATGCATTAAGTATGTGAAATAAATGAACAACCAACACCCTTTCCATAGCATGGAAATGGTATTTATACTTCCCTATGGCCGGTTAAGGCCTTGGCTTGCATGGGCTTTCCATGGGCCTTAGGCTAACTAGCCTACTTAAGTTCTAAAAATAACTAAACGAGCTATCTAATGATATTTATGGAAGTGACTGATACTTTCGTGTTCCTAACAATCTCCCCCTAAGGAAGGTCACTCCATTTTACAAAAGCTTAAACCTAGCATACTATGAACGTATTCGTTCTTGTGCTCGCAGACTTCATTTTTCTTTTCCTTTTCTTATGAATAAGGTGTAGTGATTATTGACTTTAGGCTTGAGCTTGTTCCTTTAGCTTGACTTATATGTGAATAAGTGATCTTGAGCTTCTTGAGATCATCAACCAAGCATAATCTCTTTTCGCCATCTTGTAAACTTTGCCATCTTGTGAACCTGTGACTTTTGGACCAACATGCTCATACCTTTCTTGATTTGTCAACTTGAACAACTTTAATGATGCATCTTTCTTGAAGTTCTTTAACTTTAACACTTTGTCACTTCGAGAAGGACGTACGGTATCAGAGTAGCGGAAGTCTTGAAAAACTGTACTTGAGAGGTTCATATGTTTTATATTGTAGGTAGGGTAAATGAGCATATGGCTAGTAATCCATCGACTCGTTAGGGATCAGCTGCACCAATCGTCGGGAGTACCTGTAGGTTTAGGTTAGAGATAATCAACATATTTTAAGTTTAAATGCAGTAGGATAAGTGTTGTTAAAGTGTGCTCTTGTCACTTGTGTTTTGGTTCAAAAATAGTCATACTTGTTCAAATGCTTGTTCATAAAATTTTCTTAAAAGTCCCTATATTGCAGATAAGATTGTGGATTGATTCTTGTTTTGCTTTAGTTAAATTCTTTTTAAACTAGCTTAATGAAGTCTTAAGTTCATCTGTTTTGATGTCTTATTGTGTCTAATTCCTTTCTGAGTCTTAAATTTAGTTGCAAAAAGCCATTTAGCTCAAAAGCTAGTCAAGTACCAGTAGTTACCTTTCATTAGGAGTCCTAGCTTATTTATAAGTCTTATTTACTAAAGTCTAGTTTATTTTTGCTTATTAATCTTATTTTTAAGTATGTTTTGAGCTTTTAGCCTTTACTTTGCTTATTTATTCCTAATTTTAGCTTAAAAATAGTTGTGTCAGTCCCTTTTAAGTATGTTTTGTGTTAATCTGTTTTAGTGCTTTTACTTTCTTTTCAGCTTATTTAGTTAGCTAAATTCTTATCTTAAGTGCTTATTAGGTCTAGGGGATAGGCTGGTTACAGCTTATTTACTTTTAGCTTGCTTTTTGAGTCCTAAAATAAGCCATCAGTTTAGCTAAAAATATCAAAGTTTTAAAAAGCCAAACTGTCAGCCTTGTTTAGCATTTTCTAGCTTATTAATAAGTTTTACCAAAAAGTTCCTTTTTTAAAGTTGCTTATTTTTGTCTTATCTTTAAACTTTTTCAAAATAAAATTAAAAAAAATGTTTTGTAAAAAAGAAAGGCCACAAGTTTCGAACCTGCGACCTCCCCTTCACACACCATACGCCTTAACACACACACTCAATGCCATCTGCCCTAGGGACTTTTTCAATTATATCTTACAACATTTATTACTTAAAGCCATTTCCTTGTTTTGCTTATCAGCTTCTTTTTTGCTTATTTATAGCTTATTTGTTTAGCATCTTTTCTAATTTGTAATTTTCTTAGATTCCTTATTGTTCAAAGTGTTTTTCATAATTTTTCCAAATTTTTATAAATTAGTTTAGTATTTTTTAATTAATTTTCTAGATTAAAATAGTTTTTAATTCATATTAAATAAAATAAAAGTCAAAAAAATACAATTCTTTTTTATAAAATTATTTTTAGTCATTTAGGATTTATAAAAAATAAAAAAACATTTGTAGGGTTAAAATTAGATTTAGTTGCTTAAACGTCGCGTTTTATAAGCCTGTTAACGTTTTCGTGTTTTAATTTCTTAAATGCTTTAAATGCTCTATTTGTTTTCTTGCGTTCGTTTATTTTTGCATATTATTAGTAGAAATAGAATTCAAATCAAAAATCTTGATTATTCAAACACGCGATCACGAACTTAAACTCAATTCTCAATTCACGCCTCGTCGGGATACGACTCGGGAAGGTTTTTTTATTTTACTTTGGTTAAAAGTAATCTCTTTTAAAACCCTCTTGGAATTCTTCTCTTACTATAATTGATATTATCCTTTTATATATATATATATATATATATATATATATTATATAATTATATATATATATATATATAGTAGGGGTCCAGTAAGAAGTAAATTAAAATAAGAAGTGGTGAGAAGTGACTAAAACCACACATTTGAGATGCAACAACTTGTATTAGATGCATTTCTATTCATTTAGATGCACCATGTTGAGTTTCGAAAGTTAATTTGATGTTTAGATAGTGCAAATTGATTTTCATGATTTTGGCACATGTAGAGGAACAAAAAACAAGAGAAATCATGAAATTGCATCTTAATATACGTATATGCTATCTATTAAAAGCTAGTAAAGAAAAACACATTATGATGCATTATAATGCGTCTAAGATTATAGAGATGCATCTAATTTAAGTCGGTGCATCTCGGATATGCGGTTATAGATACTTCTTATCCTTCTTATTTTAAGAAAACTTCTCATTTGATCCTAACTCTATATATAATAAGTTTGAAATCAATTTTTGGCGCCGCTGCCGGGGAGGTGTGTGCGATTATCAAGTTTACGTTTGAAGATTAGTGTTTGAAGACCCTTCCCCGTGAAGTTATCGCTTTCATTTGTGAATATTTTCTTCTATTATCAAGTAATCAAAAATTCCAAAAAAATTGAAAAACAACAAAATCAACCGTTGTGTCACTTGTGAATTCGGCTCACCTTTAGATTACAAACTATAAGAGAGGTATAAGGAGGGTTGATCCGACGAACTTCGACCCGAAAGGAGAAGGTTTTTAAAACGCTTCGCGCTTACCCGCTCCTCCGCTTCTTTGTGCGTTTTCTAGAGAGCTACCGCGCACCTTTGACTATCGGTCCCAAAAATATTTTTCTTTTATATTTATCTTTCATAAAAATCTAAAAATAATCTTCTTATCCTCCTATTTGTTTAATTCTAATGTCGTCATACAACCGACGTGGTTGTTTCAAGTGTGGAGGTCCGTTTGGTGGTCTATATTGTCGACAATGTACTTGTGAGCGGTGTAGAAGAAATTATACGGATGAAATTTGTGCTTTATGTTGTTATGAAGTTGAAAAATCATTCGTTAATGATTCAAATCCAAATTCTTTCATTGATTCTCCAAATATTTTCAACCCACGTCCACAACCCCAGACGTATTCTTGTGAGTTTTGTAGAAACAATGCTCATTATGGTTACGATTGTCCACCTCAAGTTCCATTTATCTATAATCCGGAACCGTGTTACAATCAAGACCTTGATAATGATTTCCCACAAAGTTTTCAAAGTTACCCACAACAATATCTTTGTTGTGAAAACTGCGGGGGTCCTCATGAACCTTTTCATTGTCAACCGTTGAACCAAAATTTCTATGAACCTAATCTTTTCTATAATTTTAATTCTTCCGGTTTTGACCAATATCAACCCCCGCAGTATACCGTCATTCGTCAACCTCCTCAAGAAACGAGTGTGTAAGCCAGAGAAAACCTAATGAAATCTATACAAACCTTTTTAAAGAAGTTTAATCGTATATCTTTTAGAGAAACGCCAAAGGTTTTATTGCTAGCTTGGGAGAATTTTTTTGAAATTAAGCATGCTTTTAAAGAAAAGCAACATCAACAAGAGGATATACAAGAATTGCTTCGTAAACTTCTTAAAGATTTTCAAATTATAAGTGAGGAGCTGGCATATTATATTAATACTCTAAACTGGAATTGTCATGCCTTCTACGACAATGACGATGAAGATGATGACGAGGAGTATACTATTGCAATCATACCGGTCTTACCGACTGTGGAACCCGATAACTCTCTTAGTATGGGGGATGAGCATCTTAGCACTATTCCTAAAAAGAAATAGTCTAGTGTTGAGGACCTTGTCCTGATCCCAAGTGAGTCTTAGGGTATTTCTGACAGTATGTGTGATGTGCCTTTTTGTGAAAATTCTCACCCTCTTGATGCTTTAAAAGATCATTCTGAGATTTTCTTCGATCCCAATGATGATTATGCTTCGAGTGATGATGATCCTCTTTACAGTGAGGACATCGATTATGTCGATGCATCACCTCCCGATTCTGAGCTCGTCAGCTTAGAGGAGATCACTTTAATGCAGAGTCTGATCTTATAGAATCCTTGCTTAATCGAGACACTTTGATTATTTCTTCTCCTAAGTTTGATTCTCTTCTCGAGGAGTTCTCCGGTGAACTCGCTCATATTGATTTAATTCCACCGGGAATTAATGAAGCCGACTTTGATCCTGAGGAAGAAATTCGTCTTGTTGAGAAATTGTTGTATGATAATTCATCTCCTCGACCTCCGAAAGAATTTAATTCTGAAAATTCTGATGCTATAATCGAATCTTTCTCTCCATCTCCTATCCCCGTTGAGGATAGTGACTCTCTTATGGAGGAGATCGATTTATTTCTTACTCCGGATGACTCGATGCCACCGGGCATTGAGAATGATGACTATGACTCTGAAGGGGATATCCTTTTCCTTGAAGAATTGCTTAGCAATGATTCCCCTTCACTTCCTGAAAATGAGTCATTTCATTTTGATGTTCCATCATCCCCTCGTCCTCCTGCAAAACCACCGGATGATGATGAAATTGAGCCCGATACGGGACTTTTAAATGCCAAAGTGGTGGGTGATATTGCTAAACATTATGTTTTTAAGCCTAGAATTTTAACCACCCAACCCACCCTTTCTCCTCATCTCTTATCTCATCGAGGCTTTAAAGCTTTCTAACTCATTTATGACTTTTCTGAAAGCCCGATGATGATTTATAAAGGGAACATTCCTATCTTGGATGTCTCCGTATCTCATTTCAAATCCACCTTGACAACCCAAGTATGGGGATCGAGTTCAGGCCCAAACTCGTTAACAAAAATAAACGTCTTCGTGGTGGCAACCCATCTTACCTAAATATTTTAATAATAATAGTAATGATAAGTATGATGTTGAGGAAGGCCCCCCCCCCTTTAACGTGCCTCTTCCTTTCTCTGTAATTTTGAGGTTTTTGTTATATGTCCAACAGAATTGCCCCGATTTAATACCTATCGTGCTCGTGTTTTTGTCCTTTGCGTATCTCTGAACTACTCGAGTTAAAGGGTGAGGGGACACCAACTTATTCCAGTTGATCTCAAGTACTCGAGCTTTAATCCTTACATGATTAATGGAATCCAATATCCATATCTTATCGACTAAACTTTATCTTTGAGCACACTTACTAAACGGCGTAGCTTTAACGTAGAGACCCTATCTTAAAACATTGAGGATAAAGTTCAATTCTATTATGGGGGGGGGGGGGGTATCTATCGATTTGATTGTGCATACAATCGTTGTTATTCAAGTAATCCCGTTTTTAACCACCAAAAATACAAAAAAATGAAAAAAATAAAAAATTTCAAAAATAAAATAAGTGTTTATCGCAATGTTACTTTCCTGCTGGTAAATAGAGAATAAATTTTGAACTCGATCGATCGGTTGAGGCTCTTAGCTTTGTCCCTAACCGTTATAAACTTGACTAAGCATTCACACGGATCTTTTTATTAAAGATTTTAATTTATGAAGAACGAAAAGTACTAGAGGTTAATTATGATAGATGCAAAAACAAGGATCTAGTTGGAATCTTAAGAGCTCATAAGTGTAAGTTTGTGGCGCTCTCCCATAAGCTTCTAACCGACTAATAATACGTGCTCTTTTCAACAAAGAACGTTAAATTCGAAGGGGGGGATCTTAAGAGCTCATAAGTGTAGTTTGTGGCTTTTTCTCCCTTAAGCTTCTAATCGAACTTATAATACGTGCTCTTTTCAAAAATTAAACTTAAATCAACGATTTTTGAAGTATAGTCGATAACAATAATTTATTTATCTTAGTTTAAATTTATACTTAAATTTTCTAAAAAGAAATTTTCTCTATATTGTGGTAATATAAAGTATAAAAAAAATAAAAAATGAGGTAATAATAATAATAATAATAAATGTGGGCTAATAAAAGTTTATTGCATCTTGCCGGCTCACAACCGATGTTGCAGTCTTCTAAATAAGACACATAGTAATTATCCGAGACTGATAAAAGTTTGCTGCATCTTGCCAGCTCACAACTGATGTTGCAGTCTTCGAAAAGGTCGAGGATTTCCTTCATTTAAAGGATGTATAATTATATTAAGTGTAATATATGTGATTTAATAAATATAGGGAAAATCTCTTTTTCTTAAATTCAAATATGCTTTTGAACTAAGACTATTTCGTTTTAAGTTGTTGATTTTCTAAATGAATCGTTTATTTAACGGGAAGCCTAAGAGTTTTTGAAACCAAAGGTCCGTGAGTTCCGATACTATTCTCTGTGGGGTGTCAAAAGTCTGGTCACCTAAGCCGGTCTCGGCTGGGATGTGCCGAGAAGAAAGTCTCTACATGGAATGATCTCGCCTTCAAAATCATAATTCTTGGGTGGAACGTGAAGCATAGAAATATTACAATTTTCTTAAAAAGCTTGATCCATGGTTGAAATTCGAAATAAGCACATTCACATAATATATAATAATTGTTGGGAATGAAAAGTTTCACAAGTTATAAGTATGAGTAGTGTTAGCATCTTAACTTATATTTAACGGTGATTTCATTTTTGAGCTTGGTTTGGGACAAGTGAAAAATCAGGGACGATGAATTTATCCTTTTTGGGCATTTTAGGATTGAAGTGCTTCTTATTCAGTGACCCTAAAAGTTATGAAAATAATAAAGGTCCGAACATTCTAGTTAGTTGTTAAAAATAAAGGTAAAAAAACGAGAAAAAGGAAAAATACAAAAATATGTGTGGTAATTAGTGTAAATATTTAAAAATGGTCAAAACGGGGCTTTTCAAGGCTAATGATTCTTTTATTCCCTTTGATGAACACTTAGCTACCTTTTGAGGTAATTAGTCGATGGGGATTAAGATTCTTAGTCTTCTAAAGTGTTTACTTATAGCATTGCGTGAGGACACGACAATATCTTAGTATGAGGGATTTTGGTATGTGCTTAATTACACATACCTTTTACATATAAAAACAAGCCAAAAATGACCAAAAAGCGGACATAAAATGCCAAATATATGTGTGTTTTGCTATTTGTGTTGTGCATGTATCGGACATTCACTAAAGGACAAAAATAAAGCCAAAAGCGACAAAACCGAGCACGGAATTAGAAAGAGCGCGAAAAACCAAAGTCGAAGACATAAGCATCTTATTTGGCCAACACGTACCCAAGTTAATGGGCCGAGTCAGCCTAATAAGCTTATTTATTCAATTAAAAGCCAAAACCCTTTAATTATAAAATCTGGCCCAATCCATTTTAACTAAGGCCCAAAACAACCTTAACAGCCCGTT